>VMBQ01010920.1:0-14359 GCA_007657795.1 Dreissena rostriformis | reverse complement strand
CATATAAGGAAAACTCCCCCCCCCCCCTGGCGGCCAAGTTTTTCAACAAACCGGAAGAATTTTCAAATTCAACCGCAAGAATTAAGACATTAGAACAATTCTTCTGAGTTATTTTCAGCCCATTGGGGCCATGTTTTTCAAAGAACCATAACCATTTTCAAACTCAGCCTAGCTATCATTACAAAATAATGTTCTTACCAAATTTCATTAAGATGGGACCATAAATGTGACTTATGTAGTGTTAACAAGGTTTTACTATAGTCATGATATAAGGAAAACTGCCCTGTCCCCTGGCAACCATGGTTTGCAACAGACCAGAACCATTTTCGCACTCAGCCCAGATATCATTAGAACAAAATGTTCTGACTAAGTTTCATAAAGATTGTACAATAAATGTGACTCCTAGAGTGTTAACAAGGTTTTACTATAGCCTTATAAGGAAAACCGCTCCGCCCCCATGTGGCATGAAGATTGGACAATAAATGTGGCCTCTAAAGTGTGAACAAGGTAAATGTTGACACCGCACGCCGCACGATGAATGCCGCACAACGGACAAAAGGTGATCACAAAAGCTCACCATGAGCACATTGTTCTCAGGAGAGCTAAAATCATAATGGTTAAATTTAAAATGTTGTAAGATCATTGTAATACATACGTTTTTTTTTAAATTTCATATTAAAAATAGAGCAACAAACCTTTCATGTCTGGAGACAGGTTGAAGTCGCCTAGCAGTATAATATCATTTTCCCCTGCAATGACAGAAAAACAACAATTTAATTACCTGAAGTGGTACAAGTGTTTATAAGTACCCGGTAATATTTAATTGTTGTTTCAATGCACTTTTATAATAAATTGATTGATTTTCTATCAGTATTTTAAGTGTACCCGTAAAGACAGAGCAAATTGCAAACACATTTATGGACATACTTCGCACCAATGACGGGATGAGAAATTTTGAATTCTATGTTTCAACAGCGCAAACCATTATTTCTTGTCAGCCACATAAGTAATGGTGATTTTTGTATTAATTAATTAATGTCTGAAATTTTAAATACAAAATTAGAATATGACACTCCAGGCAGGTCAATGTGCAATGTGGGGCGACCGTGATTGGTGGGAGGAGAGGTTAGTGAGTGGGTGATAATTGGGGTGTATAGGTAAGTGAGTGAGTGATAATTGGGCTGATGAAGATGCGTGGGTCGGACATGTGACAGAGTTATTTGGTGGGCAGTGAGGTAGATAAGAAGTGGATTTGATGGGGTTTGGTAGGGTTGACGCACAAGATTTAAGTTTCGGACTAAATACTCAATCAAAATGCATGGTAATTCCTCTATACCTGGTAGTGCGTTCCTTATGGACTCTATCAGGTTGGGGATGTTATCAATCTCTACCTGCAGTCGGCCGATATCCTCATTCTCCAGTCCAGTCGCCTTCAGATGTACGCTAACCAGGGCACAGTCAAAACCGCTGATCTGTTGAATACAGTTTAAACCATAATAATTTTAGCTCAATTTCACTGTTAAAGTTTCTTCCCGGTAATTACGCAATCAATTTGCCAGGGACGCTGAAAAATCATTGTGTCCATGTGATGCAGTAAAAATTTTAATCAAAACATTACTTAGCTTCAAATTAAAGGAATTTTAGCCCAAGAAGTAGAAATGGGCACATGTCAGGGATTTCATTTTATCATATCAATTGAATATCTGCAAGTTGAGTCATTCTGTAGTTGATTTAGTCATTAAAGAACTTGAGTCATTTTGAAGTTGAGTAAGTCATATTGTACTTTAGTGAGTGTTTTTTTTATATTAGTTGATTAAGTCAATTTGTATTTGAGCTATTCATTTTGTTGTTGAGTAAGTTATTTTGAATTTGCCAGCCATTCTGAAGTTAAGCTCAATTTGAGTAAGTAATTTTGTATTAACGCATGTTATTTAGTTGAATACGTCATTGCGCCCCCCTGCNCCAAGTTTCAATGAAATCCGCCAAAGCACTTCCAAGATATGGCTCCGGACACAAAAGAGCCTATAGTAAAAAGCATTTTTTCAAAGTATAAAGGGCCATAACTCTGTTTTTAACAGATGGTGTACAATGCCATTTGGCGTGCATCATCCTCTTATGCGTATATATACCGCCGGGACACAAAAGTGCCGGACGGACGGACGGATGGAAGGACGGACAGCCGGACGGACGGACAGCCGGCAGGACGGACTGACAACGCCAAAACAATACCCCTCCGCCTCTGGCGGGGGATAATAACTTGTGAACGGATTGACCGATTGGTTTGATACTCCACATGTGCATTGGCCTTGGACAGTAGATGACCCCTATTGAAATTGGGGTCACTAGGTCAAAGGTCAAGGTCACTGTCACAATAAGTGTGAAATAAAGGTTCAGTTTAAGGGGCATATGCCTCCGATCGTGGAACTCTTGTTTTGTAGTTCAGTTAGTAATTGTGAAGTTGAGCTAGTCATTTTGTAGTTGATTCAGTCATTTTCTATAAGTTTGCTAAAACATGTTTGAGTTTTTTCAATAAAATATATGACTTTAATTTTATTAAGTGTTCTATTTTATTTTCATAAGGGCTATTGACATTTAATTGATAAAGGAAAGCGTATTAATTGAGTAAGGAGCTAAAAAACACACAAATAGATGTCTTGTATTGGATTCAAATATTGAGACTTGACCAAATATGTTTGGGATGCAACATTTGGTAGGCACTGAGTCCCAGGGACTTTGTGGAAATTGAGGGAAATGCAAATACAGCTTAAAACTGATGATTGAAGACGATGCAGAGTTTGAATTAAGAGTCATACAAAAGTGCATACAAAACTTATTATGTAACCTTGAAGGTGGTATTATTTTAACATAATTTCCAAGATATAAGGCGCAATGTTTTGTTCATACAGACTTACATGTCATTGAAATAAATGATTAACTGTTATATAATTTAACATTTTCCAAAAATACAATGAGGTCACCATGGCATAGTGGATATGGTGTCTAGCAACTAGGAAGGGTCCGATCCACACAACAATGGGAGCGGATTTTAGATCTCCCCCAGTGTGGGAGCGTTCTTTAGGTCTACCACAAAGACACAAAGTACTGTTTCTACCCAGGAAACGGACTCAAGAGCAATCAAGCTAAAAGAAATAGGTTTAACTAAAGAAACATGAAACTCTTTTCACATAAAAAACAAATGACCTGAAGTATGCGATAAAAGATGGTACAAATGTACATAAAAGACTACAAAACCTTGAATGTGGCAATGAAGGGTTTTCGGGTGAAGGGTTTTTGTTTCTTGTCCATAGCCAGGAGAGTGGAGCTTACAAGGGCCACGCCCTGCATTTCATCGTACAGGAAACCATTGTACTCATTACTCTGTGGGAAGAACAAAAGCACAAAAAACTATTAGTGAAGACAAGTTGAGTAAATCAGAAAAACAGTGACACTAAATCAGAGAAATTGTCGTACTCATTACCTTGTTAAAATAACAAAAGCACACAGAATTATTGAGCCTCGTTCTGGAAAAACTAGGCTTAATGTAGTCTTAAACTAGGCTTAATGTAGTCCGCACAGGCTCATAAGGGACAACGCTTTCCGCTTTTATAAAATAAAATCTTTTAAAGGAAGTCTCTTCTAACAAAAATCTAGTCTAGTGTCCTCCCTAATTGGCCGGCACAGGCTAATCCGGGATGACACTAAATGCACATGCATTAAGCCCAGTTCTCCCAGAACGAGGCTAAATTAATCACCGGCAAGACATGTTAAGTAAATCGGAAAAACAGTGAAACTGTACCAGAGAAATTGGTGTCCACATTACTATTTCAGTACCTGGAAATTGCAGCTATAACTCAAAATTAGTCCAAACTATTAAGTCTGCTAGGTTATTAGGTCAAAAAGCTAGGACACACTACAAGTCCGCACATAATCATTATGCAACAACAGACACAGGGAGACCTTTAACTTCGAAATACACACCTTATCTTAATTTGAGCCACATCATTCAAAATGGGTTTTATGCCATATGCGGCCAGTGTAGCTGCATGAGCTACCATGTCCACTGTATGTGTCGTGTTCTGAGAAAATTGGTCAAAATGCTTGTGCGTAAATTGTCATCCCAGATTAGCCTGTGCAGCCCGCACAGGCTAATCAGGGACGACAATTTCTGCTTATATGGAATTTTTCGTTTAAATGATGTCTCTTCTTAGCGAAAATCCAGTTTACACGGAAAGTGTCGTCCCGGATTAGCCTGTGCGGACTGCACAGGCTAATCTGGGATGACACTTTACGCACAAGCATTTTGCCCAGTTTTCTCAGAACATGACATATATAGTGATGCAAGGTTTTGTGGTCTCATTCACAGACAGGGTATCTCCTAGGTATGATGCTATGCTGGCAGCATGTGCCATAAGACCCATTCTTGCATGAAGCTGCTCATTTTATTCCAAAGAAACTTTGCAAATTCAAGCCTAGGTACATTGTACATGTATGTAAAACTCATCTAACCATGTACATGCGTCCTGTAGACTCGGAAACGACACATCTCCATTTGCCGCGATGCCCCGTCCATTTCTGGTTGTTAGGCAAGGTAGGCGTGTTGAGCTCATCGCATATCTGTGAACAATGTAAACTAGAGTTTTTCACAATTGTGATAAAGAATGCCCGTCTGACGCAAGATGTAGTAATATGTACCACGTTGCTTTAAAATATTATATAAGTTTGGCAAACAAAAAGTTATAAATCGTCAAAGTTGAAAAAGGGGCATTACTTTTGTACTATTTTATGAAGGTACATGTATATACATGTAACAAGAGATGTGTTTGTCAGAATGCCCCCAATTGCGCCGCTTTGATTTTTTATTTTTTTTAACCTTTGACCTTGAAAGATGACCTTGACCTTTCACCACTCAAAATGTGCAGCTCCATGAGATACACATACATGCCAAATATCAAGTTGCTATGATCAATATTGCAAAGGTTATGACCAAACTTTAAGACAGCCCAAAAACAATATACACATGTACCCCCTTTTTTTTAAAAGGAGGCATAAAAAGCAACTGCATATCATGAGGAACCTGCAAGTTTGACTGTTGTATGTGGACAAGTGTAGGAGAACGCTGGCAAACAAGTTTGACTGTATGTGGAAAAGTGTAGGAGAACACTGGCAAACAAGTTTGTGTCTACAGACAGACAGACAGACGGACAAACAAATGGACAAACATACACAGTGATTCCAGTATACCCCCAATATCTTGAAAATATGTACCATACATTGTTGACCATGCATTTTTGTACCACAGCGTAAGACTCTCATTTTCAAACCAGTATCCCATCCGATAAACTTGGTGCATGTCTACCTTGTTGAAAACAGAGATCACCAACAATATAGTCTTAATAGTGACATAATTTACAATAAAAATGTTCACATCATTTGATGTTTTATGTGTTGTTGTTCAGCCATTTTCCCATCACAAGACAATAAATATGTTCATGAAGTAAAGCATAAACGACCATGTAAAAAGACAGCTAACAACAAACAATTCACTGTATGTACATGTACTTAAACGACTTGTCACTGAGATATTTCATAGTATCTGACTCCATACTCAAGGGTTTAAGCACGCATAACTAAACCTTTGCCCATGAATGAATTCACATTTGATCTACAAATTACAACAGAAGTGTGTTGTTAACGCTTTGCATGCTGGGAAATTTGTCCTCTGCTAAAATGTCGTCTGCTGAATTTATAAAATTAGCATTTTCTTCGATTTTTTTTAAAGAATACTATCAGAGTAGCAAACAGTTTGGATCCTGATGAGACAAACCATCAACATTTAACATGTATATGTAGTGTTAAACAAGAGGCCCATGAGGGCCTGAATCGCTCTACTGGCTGGAATGTCAATGGAATGGAAGGTCAACATGCAAGGGAATACTGAAAACACAAATCCTTTCATCCTTGCCAAATGAATTATCAGATGGCTTATATTTTATTCAATTTTAAATTAATAATTGCAACCAATTAAACAACCTACTTAAACGCCTCGGACCAATACAAATTTAAGGGGAGATAATTCTGGACTTTTTACTCTGATGTTACCCATTTTCAATAGGGTGCGAGTCCTCATTAATATAAAGACACTGAACAAGTTTGAAAAGAATCAGATGAAAACTGTGGAGTTTATCGCGTAAACAAGAAAAAGTCTTACGCACGCACCGACGCACGCACGCACGGACGGTCTAATGTAACCCATTTTCAATAGGGTTCGAGTCCTCATTAATATAAAGACACTGAACAAGTTTGAAAAGAATCGGATGAAAACTGTGGAGTTTATCGCGTAAACAAGAGAAAGTCTAACGCACGGACGGACGCACGCACGGACGGCAGACGGACGGTCTGATGTAACCCATTTTCAATAGGGTTCGAGTCCTCATGAATATAAAGACACTGAACAAGTTTGAAAAGAATCGGATGAAAACTGTGGATTTTATCGCGTAAACAAGAAAAAGTCTAACGGACGCACGGATGGACGGACGGACGACGGAAACCACACCATGACATAAGCTCTTCCGGCCTTCGGCCAGTAGAGCTAAAAACATAGACATAAATGTAGCCCTAAAACATGTTCCATCATTTTGATAAAGACACTGTGCTGAAAAGTTAATAAAAAGATCAGAGAAACAAGTAGAGCCACTAAGATGTTCTATTATTTTACAAATGTATACAAACACAAAACTACAGCAAAAAAGTACCGGTAAATGTGTATAAAATAACTTGCGGCAAATATTCATTGATAAGTGCCAAAGACCTGGCCAAAAGTATTGGCATTTAGTTAATCTCTCTTGAATTTGAACTTAAATGGCCTCAATGTGTACAAGCATATGACTGTAAATGCCAACAGATTTAAAAGTGAACCAATTTAAATCTTTCAATGGGTGCGCTATGGTTATACTGTGCATGGTATGCAACTGGAGTAAACCCATATTCATGTATGTTCAAGTCAATGACCAGGGTGTATGTTAACCAACCATTCTTAGTTATAGCAAAAAAGGGACACAAAAACAGAAAACAAAAAAAATTAGTAAAATGATAAAACATATAGTAGAAAACCTTTATTTATTGGGTACGCGAAAAATTAAAAACAAGCATTTTATATCTACAAACATCCTTGTTACCAGAAAACATCTCATTTTGAAATTTTGGCCTTTTGCTATAAGGAACATTGACTTTTTATTGGGTAACTTTATTTTACGAAATACTTTACGTAATTTCCGTTGATTTTTGAGTATTAATGTTACTTTAAAAATTGCCTCAAACTTTGTCAATTTTTGTCTTAATTTTGTAGATTTTTTCTTCAAAGTAAAGTTAACATTGCGAAGAGAATTTTAAGGTCATGATAGGATACAAATATATACCTTTTGAGCAGGGGAATGAGGCTAAATAGTGACCCCAAATTAGCCCTAAAAATAATTTCACTGATGTTATATTACACATTTTAAATTAATGATAACCTAATTGCAGACAAGCATACAATAAATATTCTATATCAGGATGTTTTGTTACCTTTTGTAACCCCTCCTTGTCTGCAAGTTCTTGGACAGCTATTATGCTCAACCTGTCAATAATAACAACAATAATGCAATGAGCAGCATTATGGGAAAACTGGGCTTAATGCATGTGCGTAAAGTGTCGTCACAGATAAGCGCAGTCTGCAGAGGATAATCAGCGACAATACTTTCCGCTTTTCCGCTGAAATCAGGATGTACATATGGCAAGTACCCACATACGCTCTCAGTGTTTTTTTCCGCCATTTTGGGAACTTTTTCATAACACTGATTTATTTTTATCACTTAAACTGTATTTGTGAACTGTGCTAATGCAAGCATTTTGTTACTACAAAAAATTGTAATTTAACATCCAGTTTTGTAGTAAAATCAATTTAAATGATGCAATGATATGTGCAAATGTTTTACTTTATTAAACTTAAAATTTGTCAGAATTAATAAATGAAAGAAGTGAATGTGAAAAAACTGCATATCATGCAGTGTTGAAAAACACAACAGTTTATTCAAAGATTGATATCTTATTCCAACTTCACATAATAGTGTATTATATAAACATGTATATAGAAATTTAATGACACATGATGACTCAACAGAATAACGTTAAATAAATACCGTTCTTTACCATGTGTTACACATACCCATGAACAGTTTAAATCATACCCATTTTCCAAGATAGTCATGCACACGACTTCTTGTACCCCCGGGTTATTGGCTTTCTCAGAAGAAAAACACTGCAAATTCCAGGAGGCAATGCGAACAGCTTTACGATTATTGCACTTAAATGTCGGAAATTCCACCACAGGCCGTAACGGTTTTTGAGAATACGGGCCCAATTTGTCCACTAGGTTTTCCAAAGAGCCTTTTGAAAATTCAATGGCCGGGTCATTGGAATTATTGCGAGAATGTAAAGAAATGTCTGACGTTCGACTTGGTATTGCACTGGTATTGAAATTTAAATTTGATGACTTTTTCGATGAAGAATAAGACAGACTATCTGTTATAAGGGTTTCGTCCAATGTCAACTGTGGTCTAATAGCATTTAAAACATTTGGCCCTATACCCTTCACTTTTATCAAGTCATCGATGTTCGTAAATGGTCCCTTTTTATCCCTGTATGTGACTATATTTTCAGCCAAAGTTTGACCTATCCCTTTAACTTTCATCAACTGGAACACATTTGATGAATTCAAGTGCACGATCACTGATTTACTTTCCTTTTTTATAACCCCGTTCAATGAAGTTTCCAAATTGTCACCTATTGCATCATCGTCCGTTTTCAGACATATCTCGTCCTGGATCGCTTTCAATTTTACCGCACCAACACCCGAAACTAGCGCCAAATCTTCGATGACCTTAAACCCCTTAATCTGTCGCCGATAATCCACAATCTTTTTGGCAATTTCACGGTTTATTCCAGGTAGGGTCATCAGTTCCTCTTCCGTTGCCGTATTAATATCCAGTTTATTTTTTACAAGTTCTTCTTTTGCTTCTCCCATTACAGCCATGTTGAAAGTCGCGCTAAGTTGCCTTCGGTGCTTACGAAAACTTGACTTCTTTGCTTCATCGTCTTCGATTCCGCTTTTCTTCGGAATGCAACAACTGTTCATGCCCCCCATTCTGACTTGTTGTTGTTGTTGTTGTGTTTTCACTTTAAACTGGGATTTAAAATTCCAATTTCCTGAGCTTCAGTTTTGAATATTTAAACATAATTAAATGGAAATTTGTTGTTCCATTTTAAATGAAAGTTTCATTTTTTGCACTTTCTTTTCAATGCATTATGCTGTAAATAGTTCAATCACTACAGTTTTTTTAAATGCATAAATAAACATGCCGGTATCTAAATCTTGCATTATGACGTGTAATTTCAAAAGCATCATTAAACTTTGGCCAAATGAAAATAAGTCTATTCACATGATTGTACGTATGAAATGTAGGTCATTCACACGCCAGTTATCTTCGGTTGCATCACTTATATTTGCAGTTGTCAATGTATGAGTTGATATATCTTCTGAAGTCATTAAAGTCACCGATATCTGATTTTTTAGATTTAGGTTTTAATTTTCCTGAAAAATAGAAGTGTATTATTATATCTTAAACATCCAATTTTACTTATTTAATTGATTCATCAAAATAATGTTGAATACATTTTGTAAATCAAGTAATTATGGACACATATTTTCACATACAAATAAACAGTTATATCATTTACTGTATGGTTTCTAAATGCATACATTGATTTTATTTTACTTGAAACAAAATACAAATACCTGTATCATTCATAAAGAGAAAACATAAACATGTAGCTTAAAGTTAATCAAATTATTTTAAGAAGTGTGAGTTAATACTCTATAATGCTTTGAATCAAAATATTAATAATACAGTAAATCCATTAACCTCTGTCTATAAAGAAAACTGCACAAACAAACACTACATCTGACCTTAAAACATTCAACAATCCACATTTCAAATAGGCAGTTCAATCCATTGCCTACCTTGGTATGTATGCAAAAATTATTTATAACCCATGAGTTAATGCCAGTTTAATTAACACATGCCACATACGGTTCTTTCAATCCTCTCATTCACGCTGTTGAACTGGTTGTTATCGAAAATAATGATAAACTTGTGAACGAAATAAATCACTTTTATTATCAGCACATTAACCACTGTCATTCGATCATTCTATATCCTTTGTAATCCATAATAATAAACAAGGGCGTAGCCAATTTAGATGCTGTTTTGTTCTTAAGTCATACATGTTACTAATAAAATGCAGTTATTCTTCAAAAAAAAAGAAGAGAAATGAAGGCCAGACTTATCTATGCTCTTGATTAATATTTCAGATAGCTCTTGATAGTTTCCGATAAAAGTAAATCAACAATGGACAATGATAACGCGATCACTGAGTGACTGTGTTTTATTGACTCATTAAATGACCATTTTGCCCCACACTTGATTATGAGCTCAAATGAAGTTCAGACAAATATGAGCCTCGCTCTGGGAAAATGGGGCTTAATACATTTGCATAAAACGTCGTTCCAGATTGGCCTTTGCAGTTAGCACAGGCTAATCACTGACGACACTTTCTGCCTGAATTGGATTTTCGGTAAGAAAAGTCTTCCTTAAAACAAAAAACACAATTTACTTTTTCACAATTTATCCAAATGCTTTGCGTTTCACAATGAGCTATTCAACCACACAGAGGAATTATTTAATCTCAATAAGCTTACAAAAATGTAAGAAGATTTCCAAACATTAGTTAGTAAATTACTGTAACTATCTTTAGTGGAATACTATCTCCATGCATTCATCAAATATTTTACATGTTGTAAGTAAAGATAGCTTCAGAAATGTCATACCATAATATTGTGATTGGGTGTAAATTCCACTTGCCCACTCAACATGGCAACTTCAATTTTGTGGGGGCTGAAAAAGATATCCAATTTACTCGCCCGAATAAGTAATGAGTTTTCAGATCAGTCATGCAGTGTCTAAATCGAGCCTTGTTCTGGGAAAACAGGGCTTAATTCATGTGCGTATGCGTAAAGTCTGCACAGGATAATCAGGGATGACACTTTCCGCTCTTATATAACTTTTTGTTTAAACGAAAATCCAGTGTAGGCGGAAAGTGCATGTTGTCCCTGATTAGCCTGTCCAAATCCAAAAGTAAGACAACTTGTAAGGTCAAAATGAGGCTATTAGTAATGTGGGTGTGTTTTGAGTGTTCAAAGATATTATCAAAGATATTATCAAGGGTTTGCATGATTGAAGCAGTATTGATGTTGGAAGAGAAACGTGTCATTCCTACTTGCCATCTGTTTATATTTCAAGTTTCAAGTAAATCCCTTCAGTTGATTTAGAGTTATGCTCCGGACAAAAATTTACTTTGAAATTATATAAAGGGAGATAATTCAAAAACTAAGGAAAATAAGAGTTATGGTACTTGGTCACTGCACTTCTCCTAGTTGCCATCTGTTTATATTCTAAGTTTAAAGTAAATCCAGGAATCCATTGAATAGATTTGGAGTTATGCTCCGGACAAAGTTTCGGACGAAGGACGGACGGACACTTTTACTATATCACCTCCGAAAAATTTTGGCGGGGATAATAAGCTTTGATATTTCAAATGAACTCTCAGCACACTCACACCACCTGAGCCCATTTAGACCTTGACATTGACTTCTTTTTAAACTAAGACATACCCGTATTCAAAAGAGCCAATGAATTGATAAGGCTTCATGGGAATCAGTATTTATTAAACGCAGCATCTTGTTTGTTTTTTCGACATTTTGTTTATGTTTGCAAAGCCACAGTAAATGCAAGCCTCTAAATTGTGAGAGTATTAACATTAATTCTTACGTTAAAAACCAACAAAATTCCTCTATGCATTGAAATCTTAGCATGTAATTTATTAAATGTGCACTTTTAACCCTTTCAGTGCTGGAACCGAATTTTGAAGGCCTTTGCAAACAGTTTGGATCCAGATGAGACGCCACAGAACGTGGCGTCTCATCAGGATCCAAACTGTTTGCTATTCTGATAGTTTTTTTTGTTTTTTTTAAGAAAATGCTTATTTTAGAAATTCAGCAGACGACATTTTAGCAGACAACAAATTTCCCAGCATGCTAAGGGTTAAGTTGTATACAAAATTATAAGGTTACGGCTCGTGGTCTGAAGTCGCTACTCCCCATTATGAAACAAATGAAATAAATTATCATTACATCATAAAAAAACAAAATGTTAAATTACTTTGACAAACAATATTGTTCATTATATCAGAACTTCTTTGTTTTCAACGTTACATTGTCCACATTGCTGAAAGTTTTGTTGAGTTGCAAAAATATGACAATTTCAAAATATCCCTTTATGTGCAGATTCCAAATAATAGATGTATCTGCACTTGTAAGTTGTTGAAATAAAAACAGTGTGTTAAAGTTCAAAAAATAAATCCAGACACAGATATGCTTTTGCTATACATACTTAAGATTCCTAGCCAGGGGCCCTCATCATGGGCTCATGAGGGGGAATTTTCGCGGCGTTTCCCTATTACTACATTATTTTGTACTGATTGAACTATATTCATTGCTTTTTTTCATAATTAAGTATATTTAAATATATGTACTTGAAATAAAATTGAGATAAATAATCATGAGACACTTCTTTGTAAAAAAAAAATAAAATAAAAAAAAAAAATAGGGGGATTTTTTTTCCTAAATAGGGGGAAAAAAGTATACTTTTTTGATGGGGGACGGGGCCGATATTCGGCCCCAAAAAACGGAGATCGACGGCCCTGCTAGCTCTGAAAATCAGCATAGGTTTCCTTCTACTGCAGATTAGAACACAATACAAAATCATATACACATGTAGTTTAAAATGAAATTTGCAACTTTCAAACAATTATCATATTGCCACTTTGCATATTTGGGCATTTGGCGACAATATGGATCAACAGAGAAACCCATGCATCAAGAAGTTAACAACTGGTATATTTAAAGTTTGTCTGTCTTATCTGAATCTGATACAATTATTTTTCTTCAGCCTTATCGTTAGTCTGTTCAAATCCTTAACAGCTTTGCACTGCTTCGCTTTTGACAACAACAATTTTGAAAGAGATTATATTACAGCAATAATGTGGTCTTTAAGTATGCTTTTTTTGCCTTGTTTGTTATAAATCAATTGATGCTTTTTGAAAAAATAAAAGTTAACATGGATATTTTCCCTAGATTGTCCATGGTAATAGATTTGATACCCTATCATTGACCATGTAGTTCTTAACCCTTTGCATGCTGGGAAATTTGTCGTCTGCTAAAATGTTGTCTGCTGAATTTCTAAAATTAGCATTTTCTTTGATTTTTTTTCTAAGACCACTATCAGAATAGCAAACAGTTTGGATCCTGATGAGACGCCACGTTCTGTGGCATCTCATCTGGATCCAAATTGTTTGCAAAGGCCTTCAAAATCCGGTTCCAGCGCTCAAAGGGTTAAATTTGATGCAAGGCTACAGCTGTATACCATATTCTTACAAATTTCAATAGCATCCTCCAGTTACTGCGTATCGAGCGGTTAAGGAAACGAGTAACAGAATTTCTGAATTAATGGAAACAATGCAACAATAAAAGATTTACCTTCAAAGATATATTAAATTCCTTTTAAATCCATGTCAAAATTGTTTATTTACAGCATGTTAAACCGCGCAAAGCTAATAGTACCAAACAAAATCGCAATAACATTCACTACGCGTGTGGTATCAAGATGTCACACAGGAAAGGGAGAGTACTCGATTGCAATAGGCATTAGGCCAACTAAACATAATACAAATTTGATTCACTGAACATATTTTATTCAAACTTAAACAGAAATTAAACTTTTGTATTTATAACTTCTATTTACAATTTAACAAGTTTCTGTTTTATTGGTCATTCTTCTTTGAACAACATAGGCATACAATATGTATAAAAGAGCTCCAGAATTGCATAATCACAAATGTAGCCATTTGCTAAAAAATAACTGAATATATGTTACTATTTAAATATTTGATAAAATTAGTGTTTAATTGGGACAGGGGTATTCCCACTGAACACGCGTATATCAACTGATGTCATGTGCCCGCACAGCTTTAATGCTAGAATCTACAATAATTTCATGCAACATTTTCTGCAAATAACTGCAATTTAATGTGGAAATTTAATGAAGAGGACTAAAACAAGAAATGTCAGAAGACAGCGCGCTCAACTATTTGAGTGCTTGACATTACATGTATAACGTAAGCCATCATGGGGAAATTGTTCATATTC
>VMBQ01010919.1:0-24332 GCA_007657795.1 Dreissena rostriformis | reverse complement strand
CATGGTTCACTGGATACATACAATGTCGAAGCCTTGAATACACATATCACCTGCAACGAAATAAATAAAATTATTATAAAATTAAAGAATGGAAAAGCGCCATCACAAATTGACAATGTTTTAAATGAATTCATTAGAAAACAAGAACACTCCTTTCAAAATGCTCCCAATATATTGCAGTCTTTTCAACACAATTTTAGACACCGGAATCATACCTGAAGCTTGGTTAATTGGTGCAATAAAACCCAAATTTAAAAATAAAGGATCTAAGCTTGATCCTAACAATTACAGACCGATTACAATTTTAAGTTGTTTAGGCAAGCTTTTAACAGCTGTAATTAACAAACGAATAAACACTTTTATAGAAGACAATAACTTACTTCATGAAAACCAAGCTGGATTTCGCTCAGGTTATTCGACATGCGACCATATGTTTACATTAAATATGCTTATTAAAAAATTAAGGGCTGCTAAAAGAAAATTGTCATTGTTTTGTAACCTGTGAAAACGAACAAGTTCTGTTCTGTTCTGTTCTGTTCAGTAAAGGCGTAATATTTACACAGTAAAGTCGTAATAGTGCGGCACTACAGTCGGAGAAGGTGACTCTACGAATGTTGACCTCATCACTTTACAATCAGAATGATGTTTGATCAATTAGCATTGGTTGGATTGTTAGAATCCATGGTATATATGCCTTTTTGTCCCACGGTAAATCGAGCAGTAAAGCGTATTTGAGTGAACGCGGGTTCTGACGGCGCCTTTGTGATTACACCTTGAAACTAGGCGAGCAGACAATGACCAAATTATGCACACTTAATTAAACAAACTCCGCCTTTCAGATATTTGTTATTTTAAAAGCAGCAAATATTTAATCAAGAACTCGACAAATCATTAGATCCAACAATTCAGTATAAAATATATTAATAATACAAGTAAGGATTTATGTGTTTTAGTGTAAAAAATGTATTTTTATTTTCATATGCTTGTGTTTTTTTAAGCCAGTGTGATGTTTTGTTGTTTACTGTTATTGCAATATTTCAGATAGCTTATTATAATATTTATAAAAAAAAATAAAAAATATTCTTTTCAAACAGAAAACATCCTGCTCGCTGTGGTATTATATTGACCTATTAAATAACACAGTGGGGTGCAATACAAGAAATTTGATTAATGCATTAGCAAATCCGCGTAATAAATATTTGAATGGTTAAACATCAAGCATTAAATGCTCAATAATAGGTAATCCGAATCCTTTCAACTAATATACAGGCATCATTCTTTAAGCTGGTTTGAATCAAACGTCGGTTTTATTCTATAGAACTATTCACATTTCGATTTTTGTTTTGTACTCACAACAATTTCGATCTATAAATTGCGTAGTCGTTTTACTTAAACTTCCCGTTTAAACTAGTGCATATTGACTCAACCTCTACACGTCTTATGTGTTTTATGTTGAAATAAAGCTGTTCGCTACTGTTTTTCTATGTGTTTAATCTACTTACCAGAAATATTATAAGGAGCCGATATGTGCCTATAGGTTATTTTTATGCCATTGTTGATTTAAAAAATAGAATTTTACGAGTATCTTAAATGATAGTTTATTAAAAGAATTAGAACCTTTCAAAGACAAAAATGCGCGTGTTCAATATGCTTGTTGGACTGTATTTGGTCGAGTATTCAGGTTAGAATACATGGATTAAAACACCATTGTTTTTCTTATGCAGTATTTGATAATAAGATATCGCATTTTATTAAATAATTGCATTATACAATAGTTCAAATTCACAAGAGTTATATGTTATGTGAAACTATTTACATGAAATGATAAACTATATACATTGAATACATTATATCTCTTTCATTCTTATTATTTATTCAATTCCCGAATTACAAGTTTTCATTTAAACCCCAGTTAATACAATAAGTAATTATTTATAATAAAACTAAATATAATTTATAATAAACGTTCGGAACATTATGCCAATAATGCGGATGAAGCCATTATATGTTTTACGGGTCATACGCCAGATGCACTCTTTATCAAAACTTTTTTTTACCTCGTCATTTTATGCATTCCACCATGTATCATAATGCTAAAACATTTAACTATTATAGTGACAACTTACGGCTGCACTTTTCCGGCGTCGTTTGCCGGCACATGGAAAGCAAGCGAGCATGGCACAATTACCATGAACAGGACACACATTTTTAACTTCCTCTCGGTATCTTCGACAACTGGTGAGCGGCTTGATTTAAGCGGACGCTACACGCTTGATTACGTATGTGTTGAAAACGATGGTTCGTTATACTCATTTCGGTAAGTATATACTCAACTGGTACACATTTGTCGAATTACTTATCAAGTGCAACAATAACCAACAACAGAGACAATGCAATCATGATCTGTTTACGGTCAAAACATGTAGATGTAATGCTCGTTAAAAACGTAATATTTTGGGAAATAATATATATCACGTTTTCCAATAAAATAATGTAAGACTGGAACAGGTATCAACTAATTATTGGTGGGTGTCTTTATGAATTAGAATACAAATCAAGATGTGTATAAAAATAAACATATATTTTCAATGATTTGATTTATATTAGGGAATACATAGCGTATTTAAGAACTCGTATTTATTGAGCGTTTAATAGCTAAAATCAAGTGTAAAATCCTTTAAAATTAATCACTAATTAAACCGTACGTAGTAATATGAAACCCTTGTTTAATGTTACCGCCACTCGAAATAGTCATAAACAATTTTTTGCAAAAGGAGTGAACAAAGCAAAAACACTAAAGCTAAATGCCTCGAATCAACTCTTATCAGCATGTCAACTGGCACACAATCCAGTACTGAAACGACGATTTTATTAAAATATAAATCCTAATGCGATTTATAAAAAAAGGCGTGTGACTGAATGTCAGACATGACTCAACCCTCTAATGGCTATAGCTCTAATCACCATAGTTGTTATGGAATAAACGCATGTCGTCCAGCTTGTGGAATTTACATATTGTAACACGCACATGACACAATCGATTTATTTAACATTGTTTTGACTTTTTAATCGGTATAAGAAGTTTTTTCTTTGATAAAAAACTAACAACAAACACACGATATATTCACGAAAGAGTTTACCTTACAAGTTTTATTTTTCTTCAAAAGGTATAACTTAACGTATAATTCACACAAATTAAAAGATTGGACACATTTAGGCCACTATGTCCTCAACCCAAAAGCATCTGAACATATTCTGCATTAAAAACATAAAAAAACAATGAATCTTCAGTCGTTCCATGTATTCCAATCACTTTTTGTTCTTATTATGTTATTAAAATACATACAAAACATAAATACAATGCCATTACACTTGCGTCAATGGTTGGCTTTACACACAGGTGCAT
Source organism: Dreissena rostriformis (assembly GCA_007657795.1). NCBI lineage: Eukaryota > Metazoa > Mollusca > Bivalvia > Myida > Dreissenidae > Dreissena > Dreissena rostriformis. The sequence continues at coordinate 20,926 of VMBQ01010919.1, read as the reverse complement.
GACGTAATCAATCAATTGAATCATATGCACGTGAAGTTTTGCGATGTTAATATTTTTGCATTGAGTGCAAATAAAACTGGACAACATTGACCTGGCACTCGTTAGTATAAATAGTTTAAATAAAACGTTTGGATTATTTTCCTATATTTGCATTTGGTTTTGTTCAAGTACATATTGCACGAGTTTACTGTGACTATACTAGAAAAAAGTTGTGCTGTACGTGTCAATCCATGACAATAGCTTCCAGGACGGAAACAAATTTAACAGTCATGCTTAAAGGGACTGTCAACCATGAATGACGCAAAAAAAAGTTATAAAATACCGATTTTTTTACAATTATTAGTTTATATTGATTAAAATATCACGACTGGTATATTACATTACTTGAAAAAAGTTGTTAAGTTTTCATATTTTCAGTATATTCGGTAATAAATTTTACTGGGTATGTCTACCAGGTTAACTTTAAATAACGCAAGTAGATTGATCATCATCGTCACGTGGTAAACCCAGGAATGCAAATGGTGCATGCGTAGTGATTTGTATATATTATATATATAAAATGATCAATCTACTTGCGTTATTTATAGTGTGTATATCGTTATGTCACCTATTTTCGCGATGTACTTTCGATTTCATATCGCGAAATTTTATTTCCGAATATACTGAAAATATTAACTTTTAAGTAATGAAATATACCAGACGTGATATTTTAATCAATATAAACTAATAATTGTAAAAAACTACGGTATTTTAGAACTTTTTTTTCGTCATTCGTGGTTGACAGTCCCTTTAAAGATAAATGACAGGTGACTGATATATTAATATATTTAATGTATAAATCCTATATTGGCTCGATAGCCTACGCCTTTGTTTCATTTGGTGTGTACATTTTTACGTACATAATACTTTTTATGTATATATAGAAGAGTATTCGTTATAATATATATTAACTGTCAAAAAACGACCCGAGTCATAACCTTAAATCCACGCATTCCAGAAAAAAGTAGTCCGTCAACTTATAAAAACAAGGGGTCGAATAAAGATTGAGGGTCGTGAAAAGCTAACATTTATACGACTCTAATACGACCCTTGAGTTGTCTTATGAAAAATCATTTAGTGGTAGGATGAAAGCGCATACTTTATAGACATCCTAATTTATTGTACGCTGAACTATTTGTTTTGGCTAACATCTGTTAATATTTTGCAGCAGCAAATACACATTTAAAATAACAATGATAATTAATATAGGATAATCTCTATTGTATAATATGTATGTCGTGTTTTTTGACTTATAAACATATATACGTAAACGTCGAGAATGTGTCCGTCCGTTCGGATTTTGTTTCCGCTCTGTAACCTTTAAATGCCTGGACGATACTTAAGATAAATCATTTTTCACCCAAATGCAAGTTCAAACAATTAAATTGGCATAACAATTATATTGACCTTAATTTTATACTAGTATTCATTAATCTATATTGATATTAAAACAACTGTATAAACTACAATACTATACATTATAGACATTTAATAAATAATTAAATTATGAAACAAATGCCCGAAATGCTAGAAACATTTTTGCTACGCGTTCAAAATGGGATTCTATCTCACAAATAGTACTGATTTACGCGCGCTTAATTATTGAAAAAATACCAACTAGGAGGGCCAAACCTTGACTTCGAAATTACATGATAAATGGGCGAACACAAAATGTAGCATATGACGTATTGTTCTTAAGTTGGTGAGCTTTCCTGTTTATACATAAAAAACTAGCCTCGCCCCATCGCAGAAATTTATGTTGACGGATCAAAATGAATGGAACCATCTTGAAAGAGGATAATCCAAAAATCTATCTATCGTATATATTCGGTTGTCACTACGTAAGTATTTATAAATATTGATGAGCAAAAATACTGACCAATTCAATTGGACTTAACGTTAAATACTATTCGAAAAAGTCTGGACAGAAATGATCATTTGAGCGGATTACGAACACATTACACAGGCGAACGGATAACGATAATATGGCAAAGCCAACACGGCCTGTATTGTAGCTGTTTTTAAACCGCCTCTTTTGGTTGAATTTCACTGCAGCATTGGGTATGAAAGCCATTGAGATATATTAGTTCTTCATGACAGCGAAATTTTGCTAGCCTTATCTCCCAAGGTCAGTTAATACGCATAGCATATTCGATTGAAAGTTTGTTCCGACGAGGGATCATTTGTATCAAATAATTGGAAAATCGGGATATTGGGTTCTTGGAAGAAGAATTTTCTATTGGAAGAAAAACTAGACCTATACAGTTGCCATGGCAACCATGAAGATGAATATATCCGCAATAAAGTTGTGAATAAAACATAACAGCAATACCCTGATTATATTTTGCAGATCAACAGATACTTTTCAACTATTTGGGACGACGACTTTTTATATTCTGATGTGCTTGGACATCCGAGTAGAAACAAAAACTAAGATGGTGTACTACAAATATACTAGTAAGAACTTGTTCCTTTGATAATGTATAGATAGTGAACTTATCCAACGGGATAATATTAGTAATTTTGAAGATTATGATTGGTGAAAGAAGACTAAGTATAACGGTGATAGGTAAGATAAGGCTTTGTATGATGGCGACAGTTATGATGACGACATGTACGAAGGTGATTGATCTGATGGTGATTGGTGTGATGGTGATTGGTATAAAGTGATTGGTATGATAATGATTGGTATGATGGTGATTGGTATGATAATGATTGGTATAATGGTGATTGATGTGATAGTTATTGGTAAGATGGCGATTGGTATGATGACGACATGTACAAGGTGATTGATATGATGGTGGTTGATGTGATGGTGATTGGTATGATGATGATTGGTATGATAATGATTGGTATGATAGTGATTGGTACGAAAAAGATTGGTATGATGGTGATTGATGTGATAGTTATTGATATGATGGCGATTGGTATGATGACGACATGTACGAGGGTGATTGATATGATGGTGATTGATATGATGGTGATTGGTGTGATGGTGATTGGTATGATAAAAAAATCATTGGTATGATCGTGATTGATGTGATGCCGACATGTACGATGGTGATTAATATGATTGTGATTCATCTGATGGTGACTGGTATGATGGTGATTGGTATGATGGTGATTTGTATGATGGGGATTTGTATGATGGTGATTGGTTTGATGATGATTGGTATGATGGTTATTGGTATAATGGTGATAAGTATGATGGTGATGATTACGACAAGCGCGATGGTGATTGGTATGATGGTGATTGGAATGATGGTGATTGGTATGATGAGGACAGGTACGATGATGATTGGTATGAGTGCGATTGATCCGATGGTGCTTGGTACGATGGTGATTGGTATAATGATGACAGGTAGAATAGTTGATTGGTGTGATGGTAAGAGGTATGATGGTGATTGGTAGGATAGTGATTGGTATTGTGGTGAATGATGTGATAGTTATTGTCATGAAGGTGATTGGTATGATGACGACATGTACGATGGTGATTGTAATGATGGTAATTGGTGTCATGGTGATTGGTATGATGGTGATTGGTATGATGACGACATGTACGATGGTGATTGGTATGATGGTGATTGGTGTCATGGTTATTGGTATGATGGTAATTGTTATGATTGTGATTTATATGATTGTGATTGGTATGATGGTGACTGGTATGATTTAGATTGGCATGGTGGTGATTGGTATGATGGCTACATATATGATGGTGATTGGTATGATGGCGAAAGGTATAGAAGTGATTGGTATAATTGAGACAGGTAGGATAGTGATTGGTATGATGGTGATTGGTATGACGGTGATTGGTATGATGATGATTATTATGATGGTGACATGTATGATAGTGACTGGTATGATGGTGATTGGTATGATAGTGATTGGTGTGATGGTGTTTGTTATGATGGCAACATGTATGATGGCGACAGGTAGAATTGTGATTGGTATAATGGTGACAGGTATGATAATGCTTGGTATAATGGTGACAGGTAGGATACTTATTGGCAGAATGGCGACAGGTATAATGGTGATTGATATAATGGTGATTGGTATAAAGGTGATTGGTATAATGGTGATTGGTATTATGTTAAATGTTATGATTGCGACAGGTATAATGGTGACTGGTATAATGGTGATTGGTATTATGGTGATTGGTATGATGGCAACATGTATGATGGTGATTGGTATGAAAGCGAAAGGAATGATGGTGATTGGTGTAATGGTGACAGGTAGGATAGTGATCGGTATGATGGCGACAGGTATGATGGTGATTGGTATGATGGCGACAGGTATGATGGTGATTGGCATGATGGCGACAGGTATGATGGTGATTGGTATGATGGCGACAGGTATGATGGTGATTGGTATGATGGCGACAGGTATGATGGTGTTTGGTATGATGGCGACAGGTATGATGGTGATTGGTATGATGGCGACAGGTATGATGGTGAATGGTGTTATGATGACAAGTATAATAGTGATTGGTATGAGTGTGATTGGTATGATGGATTGATAGATTGTGATTGGCATGGTGATGATATCTATGATTGTGTTTGGTATGATGGTGATTGGTATGATGGTGATTGGTATTCTGGTGATTGGTATGATGGCGACAGGTATGATGGCGGCTGGTATGATGGTGATTGGTATAATGGCGACAGGTATTATCGTGTTTGGTATGATAGCGACGAGCATGATGGTGATTGGTATGATGGCGACAGGTATGATGGTGATCGGTATAATCGTGACAGGTAGGATAGTGATTGGTATGATAGCGACATGTATAATAGTGATTGGTTTGATTGCGACAGGTATAATGGTGATTTGTGTAATAGTAAAAGGTATGATAGTGATTGGTATAAGTATGATTGGTATGATGATGACAGATATTATGGAGACAGGTATGATAGTGATTGGTATGATGGCGACAGGAACGATGGTGATCGGTATAATTGTGACAGGTAGGATAGTGATTGGTATGATGGCGACATGTATGATGGTGATTGCTCTGATTGCGACAGGTGTGATGGTGATTGGTATGATGGCGAAAGGGATGGTGGTGATTGATGTAAAGGTGAAAGGTATGATAATTATTGGTATGAGTGTGATTGGTATGATGAAGACAGGTATTATGGCGACAAGTATGAAAGTGGTTGGTATAATGGCGACAGGAACATAGTGATTGGTATGTTGGGGATTGGTATGATTGTGATTGGTATGATGGTGATTGGTATGATGTTGATTGGTATGTTGGTGATTGGTATGATGGTGATTGGTACGATGGTGATTGGTAGATATGGTGATTGGTGTGATGGTGATTGGTGATATTGCGACAGGTATGATAGTGATTGATATAATGGCGACAGGAAGATATTGATTGGTATGGTGGTGATTGGAATGATAGTGTTTTATTTAATAATGATTGGTAAGATAATGATTAGCAAGATGGAGAATTGGTAAGATTTCGATTAGAACTATAATGATTAGTAAGCTTGTGACTAGTAAGATAATGATTGTTTAATTAATAATTGGTAAAACTGAGATTGTTAAGCTTGAAATTGGTACAACTTGATTGGTAAGATGATGAATCTTGAGAAAATTATTGATACGATGAACATTGGTAGGATCGTGATTGGTAAGATCTTGATTGGTAAGCTGGTGACTTGTAAGATGTTTCTTTTGGTCAGATGGTGAATGGTAAGATAATGATTGGTAAGATAAATGATACAATTTTGATTATTAAGCTGGTGATTGTAAAGTTTTTGTTTAAATGTAAGATGATGATTGTTTTAGATAGAGATTGGATAATGTTGATTGGAAAGGTAATGATTTGTAAAGCAGTCATGATTAGATATGACTAGTAAGATAATCCTTTTTAAGAATATTTTGGTAAGATGAGGGTTGGAAGGTAAAGATTTGTGAGATGGGAATTGGTAAGAAAGTTATTTGTAAGATGTAGATTGATCAGATAATAATTCGTTAGGTAATTATTTGTAATAAAGTCATTGGTTACACAGTGATCAGTAAGATCAGGTATATCAATTGACAGGGTCCCACGAACCATTAGCCTTTCCATTTTTTTAATTGCCCCTAGATTGTATAGGAAGACTCCTACTACTTATATCCAAGACATACTAAAAACCAAGTGGAGTTCTCTCTTGTCACATATCGTGTTTATATCTCTGTAAGATTGTATTTGGTAAGAAATTGATTGGCTAGATGGTGCTAAGTAAGACATTGATTATTAAGATTGTGAGTTGTTTATTGGTAACATAGTTATTGGTAAGATGGCGATTAGAATCATGAAAATGGTAAGATGGTGATTGGCAAAATGGTAATTGATGAGATAGCGATTGGTAAGACGTTGATGGTAAGTTTGTGATTGATAAGATTGTGATTGGTATTACGCGGTCCTCTCTGGCCATCAGGGGAAGGTACCCAGGGCCCTCATGAGTGGGAATTTTCGCGGCTTTTCCCTTTTTGGGGGGGGGGGATTTTTTTACTTACTCTCTCATTATTACATTTGTACATGTTTGCACTATATTCATTGCTTTTTGAATAATTTAGTATGTTTGACAAGATTTAATTGAAATATAATTGAATTATAATAATCGTTAGACACATCTTTCTATAAAAAAGGGGAAAAAAGTATACTTTTCATGTGGGGGACTGCCACCGAAATTCGGCGGAAGATTTGATAGATTGAGGGCCCTGGGTAAGATTGTGATTGGTAAGATTGTGATAAGTTAGATTGTGATTGGTAAGATTGCGATTGGTAAGATTGTTATTGGTAAGATTGTGATTGGTAAGAATGTGATTGGTAAGAATGTGATTGGCAAGATTGCGATTGGTAAGATTGTGATTGATAAGATTGTGATTGGTAAGATTGTGATTGGTAAGATTGTGATTGGTTACATTGTGATTGGTAAGATTGTGATTGGTATGATTGTGATTCGTAAGATGGTGATTGGTAAGAATGTGATTGGTAAGATTGTGATTGGTAAGATTGTGATTGGTAAGAATGTGATTGGTAAGATTGTTATTGGTAATATTGTGATTGGTAAGATTGTGATTGGTAAGAATGTGATTGTTTCGATTGTGATTGACATGATTGTGATTTGTAAGAATATGATTGATAATATTGTGATTGGTAAGAATGTGATTTTTAGACTGTGATTGGTAAGATTGTGATTGGTAAGATTGTTATTGGTAATATGCAATATCATGATGATGGCAGTTACGATGAGGGTATGTGTTTATGATGATACTAAGGATGATGTGCATTGTGATAATGTTGAGGAGGACGATTAAGAAGAAGATGAATATGATGAAAAAAAAATTATGTTCATGAAGAAACTCATACGCGTATGTAATCAATTATGGTTGATTTATTTAAGAACCAGACTCTTCGGGAAGATATTTTCAAGCTGCATACGAGACTGAGATAATAAGAAATATTTCCGTTGTCTGCAATTATGCAGACTATGAACAACCCTACAACTACAACATCATGATCAAATCGGGTAAGGATTGTGTTACTCTGTATATGTTTACTGTTCATCATAGTTTACTTTATAAAGTAGTATTGCTGCTTCATAAGTTCTTATTTTCATACATTGTTTGATATTACAACATAATGTTGTTATAGTTGGAATATTTATTTTAAAATATGTGAAAGTTATTTTACATTCCAACTACAGTAGTCGATCAATATTTTGAATAAAAGTTTTCTATGCAAAATACCTTTCACGGAGACCATTCATGTTTTATTGTTTGTTTACAGTCAACCTGATTCTGTAATACCTAGCCAGTAGTAGTACCTTTTCACAAAAACAGGATTAGGCCTATGTGTTTCGAAAAAGCAAATTAATGGAGTTGACTGCACGAAAATAGAAAACAAAATAAAATGATTGTCATACTTATAAACCAGAAAGGCACATAATTATGATATATAATGTTAAGTACTTATTAGTATATTAACTATGATATTGATTATAATATTATACAAATACAATAACAACTGATCATCAGGCTAGTCAACAGAAATTGGTCGTAATAAAATATTATATTAAAATACAGGATTATCTAATCTATACTTATTTATGTGCACATAACGGTGTTAGTCATATGCAGAAAGAAATGCGCATAATTTACAAGAAATAATTGTCAAGTTGTAAGACTTGTAAGTTAAGTACCTATTAGATTTATGTAAATGACTTGTTCTCAATTACAAATTATAATTCCTGTGTATATTTTACTTTGGTATTCCAAATTACACATCCGTTTCATGTTACTTACACGTTCTGGCATATGTATTTTATTGTATTCGCAATACCGACATCTGTATGTGTATCACTGTTAATGTCAATATGTATTGTCGCATATTCGTTCGATTAATAACGTCATGCGTAATTTGCCGTTATGACGTGAATCGTATTTACTGAGTATGTGCAAGTTATTACGCGGTGAATACGGTAAGTCGGTCACATTCTAATATTGTCAATTCACCTGAATAAAGAAATATACAACAACAAAGTCATAGATGAATTCAAGTCCAATTTAATATCTGTTCCAAATTCTTTAAGTATAGTTCATTACTCCAAAGATACGACAATTCTACATCAACTGTATCCGTTATTAAGTAAGAAAAAAACATTTCGTAAATGACTACATGACTGGACGATTTCTTTGTAAGTCCACGTCCCAGTCTCCTAAGTAACTATCCTAAAGTATCCATCCAAATCTACGCGCAGAGTGTGTCTTCTCTAACAAAACATGCACAGATATATATTTTGGTTGGTCAATATAGCTCCTCCCTAGCACTAGGACATTGTTGGTTGGCTAATTCGTTATTTTTGCTGATCACTCACATTTTAGGAATTGTACTTGATGATTGTAGGGTATGTTTTGGTGTTTATTAGCAAAAAATTATATAATTATTGAAATAACATTCTGATAATTAATCAATTATGTGTCTAATATGTATACTCATTTATGTGGTATCTGTTATGTATAACATGCATATTTACTCTCCAGTATCTCATTATTCTATCATCCGTTACAAGTCCACGCAACAATATATGTGAATCCACGGCGTATTCCTCCATGTCCCACGAACTATCTTAATCAAAACTCCATTATTTCATTTATACCATTATAATCCACACCATCAAACTTCTACCAACAATTTCCATTATGTATACTAATCATGCTGGCATCTGTTACCAGTTACCAACAATTGCGCACCAGGACAGGCACATTTGCTCATGTTTTACAAAATATGTTGTGTCAGTATAATAAAAGATCTATAAACTATTTTCTAGAACTAAATTAGTATTATATATATAATACAATGTCCGTTACAACATGCTATTATAATCTTTACGTGACAGTATACATAAGTACTTACTTTAAAATCAACACTTTAATCAACATAATATTAATTGTATTTGGGTAAATTACACATGACTTGAATATGTTTATAAATTATGTGCTATTGACATATTGGATTCTGCAGCAAGATTTACTTCGTGAATTTAATCAATTTGTTAATGCTTTGTTTCAGTTGTGTGTTTACCATCATACAAATGCTTGCAAATGCGTTTATCAACTCTTAGTTTAACTAGTCAATTAACATTAAGCCAGGATCTACGGTTTTATATATTTTTTGTTTTACTGCCGGTATTTTCCATATTTATCCCGACAGTATTATATGAAGAGATGGATATGATTTATAAAACGCAAACTTTGTGTCGCCAAACATTGATTACTGTTGGGAAAAATGTTGACTGTTTTAGCTGACAGATCTCAAAAGCTAGGCCACGCTGACGGTTAAATAATAATAATACATATTGGCCTTCACCCGTCGTGCAGTCGAAATATATCTTAACGTCATAATTAAATGAACTGTTCTATCATCAGAGTTATAACATTAAATATGCAATGATTATGACAAATTATCACGAATCTTTAAATGTATCGAGACATGACGCTTCCCTTGTTTTGTGGTGAGTGTTGAAGAGGAGCAAAATGTAACTTGTATAAATAGCATGTATATTCGTAAAGAGATTGTGTTGCAATGATGATTTAGAACCCATTAAAAAATTGTGAAGCCTTTTTTTGCAGTACCGAGACTGAAACCTTCATACATGGTATATATATTTGTACAGAGGTTGTTTTACGATGCTAACTTACAACTAATCGTTAAATAAATGTGAGGTCATGTTTGCAGGTAGAGAGTCTACCGCCAGCATTCTGTGCCCCGCGGACCTGTTCGGTACCTACACGTACAACACGTGCACGGACCCTGCCTCCAGTTACACGAGCATGAATGTGTGTGACTCGAGACAGCAGCTGGTATTTAATTACACGCTCTGCTCTACACCGCAAATGTTTTCAGGTATATTGTAGTATATGCATACTGTTTACATACAACGAATGATCAATACATACAATCAACCTTTTTCTCATTGAACAAGTAGCGATACACCAATCTGCCAAAAAAGACGTTGAAAGGACCAAAACCTATGCAAGGTGAAAGAGAGTGGTTTTATGATCTTTCGTGGCTTTTAACCCGGTACAACAGCAAACCAATCTGGAATGCTCAAATTCAGCAGTCTAGAATACCACCTGTATGTTATGGTTTTTAAATATTCAATGACGTGGTTTAAACTGAAAATACAAGGCGTTTTTTTTTCCAAAGAGACAAACGCTTCTATTCCTGTTTTCCTTTGTTGTCAACCACATGAAATTCGTTTCGATGTCTAAAAGCTTCAAATATTGTATTCCTAAGTAGTACAATGATAGATGCTGCACGAACACGGTGATTGTATTCATTACGAGAACGCAGGTGATGATAAACGAACAATTTCATTAATAAAAATATTTCGTTACAAAATTATTCATTTTGTATCATTATGAGTATTTATCTTTATAGGGATAATTTGCCTTCGTTGGTTACATTTGCAATGTTAGGTTTGTTATCATACAGATCTTTTACGATTTACATGGACCATGATGTGTTAGGCTTAGCTTATATTGTCTTGAAAACACACGTGGGTAAATTTGTAGCTGTAATCAATTCTTCCCTGTAAGGTTTTACCTTTTGTATTGACAGTTTTTCATGGCGTAGTTCATTAATATTTTATTTAAAAAAACTCAGAGATGAAATTATCATTAGTTTAATAATGCCGTACTCCGAATATCCGTTGACTCAATGCGCCTTTTTTTTGCCTTTTTCAAATAACCAAATATTTGAAGAGAAAGTATTTTTTTTACCTCGTTTATTATATAACAACATGTTACGTGATGTTGATCATTCCACTTGTACTTCAACTAGTTTAATAGTCTGCTTCAACAAACGATTTCAATTCAACTTTCAGTAACATTCTAGTAACTGTCATATGTTAAAAGTATTTTAAATACCAGATAAATGTCTTGTTAAAAGTACTTTTGCTTATTTTACGTACTATATGCGATGAGTTCTTTTTTAACTTCAGGGGAAGGTACTCTTGACTGTGTGTATTACCTGACCAGTGGATCGATTACCTACCTTACCCTCTTCAATAGGGACAGCACAGAGCCCGATGGGTCAAGATACTACCAATATGTGTGCTTGGTAAAGTAATGTGTCCGTATGAGGTGGCATAAAAATTGGACCAGCGTCTGTGTCAATGGAATACTCGTTTGTATGCAAATAAAAATAATAAATCCTACCCTTGGTTGGGTGAGAGTTACTGTTTTAGTTTTGTTGGTGTGATTCAAGTGATGGTAGTCCAGTACATTTTATTTACAGACATTTCTGTCTCTGGAAATGTGCATATAGGAACTTGGCATTGGACACATGTTTGGCTAACAAATTGTAACCACGATTCAGAGTGAAGCATCTTTTGCTTACTTAAAGACAGACTACTTTCTTCATTATAATAGACAAAATATCCATATTTGTCAATATAAAATATATATTATCACACTTTAAAAATGATTTATTTTTATCAAAATATGTTATCTTGTTGGTAAAAGATGCCATAGTATGTACAAAAGCATATGTTTTTGTTCACAGGCAGTTGAAAAAGTAGGCGATACAGTGTTTGTCACCGCAAGGCCGAAACTTTTCCTTGAGAATCAGAAACCTACGTCGATAGACAGCTCCGGCATTTCCCTACAATTCAACCCTATTTGTATGTGAATTGTCAGTTAGCTTAAAAAAGTTACATCCAAATTCAGAGTAGTATCTCGCATAACTTACAAATCGATAATTCACATATTTAATTGTTACATCAAAGGTCGTACAATAACGCAATTTGGAGTATTTAATAACGGCATCCTCTTTCTCTGATGTTTAGGCATGCCTTTAAACTGGTTGATAACCCCTCCTTACAGACTGTTGAGCATTGGCCGTTCCAAGGAAACCCAGCGTGTTCAAGTTTCTTATGTTTAATGTCGTATGGTATTGTCCTGTTGCGTATATGCAATTTTTCATGTGAATAGCAGCTGTTAAAAAACAATTCTCACCTGATAATGTGTTTTGATAATAATTAAAAAATATTCACGATATTTTTCAATTTCAGTGTGCTATACAATTACTATTATTATTACGAATTTACTTATTAAATGATTTTTTTTTTGTAATTTCAGCTCCCTGCGGTAAGTAAACATGGGTTTTGTTTTACACATTTCAATGAAACTGAGATGAGGACAACTGGACTGAAAAATATAACACCAGGCTATTATTTATACCGCTATCCGTTAGGCTATTTCACATGTGTTTTAGCTGTCTCAAGAAGATGAGAACGTCTGATGAGCTTACTGCTTTATGCATTTTTATAATCGGTTGACCTATATACTTCCCAAAATATCACGAAACATGACACACGACATCTCACTGCTTATAATGTGCCGCTTGACCATGTTTCAGCTATTACAACGACAGGCACCACTTCAACAACACGTGATCCAACCAACCCTACAACAGCTCCACCTTCCAAAACTCGTGCTGATCTTGCTCTAATTCTGGGTGTCGTATTTGGTGCTCTGGTTGCCACCATAGTCACAGTTGTTTTCACGGTGGTGTGCATCAAGAAGAAACGTTTTATGGTAAGCTCGTAAATAAGTATGCAAATGAATTAAATATCATAAACATAAAATTGAGTTGTTTAACATTAAAGGATTAAAGACGTGTATATAATCTGTATTTCCAGTAACATGTACCTCGCAACTTAAAAATTAAGTAACGATACCACAAATACTTATGTTTACAGAACACAACAGTTGCTCAAACAACACACACAGCATGCATGGTTCCCTCCAAGTCTCCAATGTCAACCTTTTGGTGAGACATAAGTCATCAACATACGCTTCAACTGGTATCCCGTAAGTGCCCGAAGCCTGACAAATATAACATTAAAGCCATATCCGGGTTATCGAAAACTGAGAAAATTACGATTACACTGAATGACGTCATGGATAGTATTTTGTTTGCGACTTGATTCGTGTTTAAATATTAATTAGTTGCGTCTGTCAATCTATATATCTGAATGTTTTATATTTTCACTCGAATTTCGATTGTGTGCCCTACCATGTTATAAGTGTTTGTGAATATATAAACGTATGTCAATTGATATATGTTTATTGAGTGTTTTTATATAAATTATATAAGTTTGTTATCAATTAAAATTGTTTTCAATAGTTCACTCTCGTTAGTTTCTGTGAAGATAAAGTCACAATAAATCGTTGTATTTGCCAATTTACTTTGTTCAAATATTTAGTGTTACTTTTTCTCAACATTTTGTTAAGTTGCATGTATTAATATGGGATTTCAAATATATATTGATATAGCCAACGCGTTTCGCACAGCTCATCAGGGCATAATACTATATATTATCAAAATGAAATGGAGATAACGTCATATCAATTATGACGTCATAACGTCAATAACTATTAAATGAAATTTAATTGGGGTTTCAATACATGTAAACACTGTTGTTCTTTTACTAACATAGCTGCCAATTGTTCGAAAATAGCTTATAAATTGGAAATATTTTACATTTAAGTTCAAAATGTGAACATTTATCTAAATGTTTACTTAAAGGAATCTGTCTTGTTGATGAGTCTCGCATTTGTTGTTCATGGACAGATCGCCTATTTCTAAGTTTATCGTCAGTTTGACCTATATAATATGCTTTGCATCCATTGCATACTAATATATAAATCACATTTTTTATATTACATGACATATTAGTTTTTATGTTGAACAATTTGCCATTACAATCAAAAGAATTCCCTTCAATAATATAACCACGAAGGGCGCATCTAGGGACATTACATTTGGATACTCTTGGTTCTTGAGATGAAAAGTAAGATTTGGTTAACAGACGTTTTAAATTAGGTGGCTGTCGCTTACATTTTATTATCTTCTTATCTAAAATTATTTTATTCATAACCGGTTCCGTTTTTAAAATGTCAATGTTGTTTTTTAATACGCCAAACAGTTATTTTTTGGATTTTTTGTTGAAATAAATGGAATTATATAACTCTTGTCTTTTTGTGTTGATTTTGAAAGTAATTCGTGTTGAGGGATGGAAACTGCTTATGTAATACATGTATCTTTATTTATAATAGATTGTTGATATTTTCGTTGTATAAGGGAATGCTAAAGTTCATTTAAACGTTTTAGTTTAAGTGTATCATTCGAAACTATGGTACAAATCTAAACTAAAAACTAAACTAATCTTACACGATTAATGGCCGGTGTCGGGAGTTTTTGTCACTGCTGTGACAAGCTTTAGTATGGGCAAAAGTGTTAAAAGCGCCCTTCATCCAATCCATGTGTACAGGCCCCCACGATATTCACAATGCAGCGGAAACATTGCAATAAACCATTGATAAATCAGATCGACTAAATCATAGATGGAGCTGCCGTACGATTAGCAAATGTGTTGGAACACGCCCTTCTCACCTAGGCGACCTTGTCTCACTCAATCCCAGCTTCCCCGGGTACTCCAGCTCCCTCTCCATACACAAGACCAGACAACATGCAATGTCTTTCAGTTAAATTTAACAAGTCGGAAATTGCAGCTTTACTTCAAAATTAGTCCCAACGTTCGTGAGTCTAGTAAATGAATTTTGTAGGAGTTCTGGGGCCGACTCTGAGTAATCACATAATGCATCATAAGAAGCGAAATGACCGCATAAACAGCGAAATATAGAACACATTATTATAGATAAAGATAAGATATCGTACACATCTTTCACTTACTATCATTGGTAGGTCATTGTATTGGTTGATGGGTTAACGCACTTATTGAATACCACTTACCGGTCAGAAATTGCTTAAACTAGTCTTTTTACGATGTTATTATTCCTTACCTTCCTACTACTTATCCTTGTTTTTGAAATATTAATACATGTATACTTTTATATAAAATTATATTACATAGTTTCACATTGATTGAAAGAAAGTCCAAATAATCTTTATTTAAGATCACCCATATGAAAGTTATAAAAGTAAGGTCAGCAACACACACGATAGTGTTTTCTTCAAAGACATTCATAACGAAATCGTTTACGCCGATACCGATAATTAGCTAACATGAATGTTTGGACAACCCCTGTAAGTAGTTAGAACTCACGCGCAAGTTAGATTAAGAGATTCTTCACCGAGAAATCAGGGCTGTCAGGTCATTTCAAACCTAACACAGTATACTGGCATACAGGGCATAAAGAAATGGCTCGTAAAACAGTGAATACATCGCTCAGAATTAGAAAATCGCATTGTGTGTTGCAAATGTCTTTGTTCCGGTATAATAAACAAAACGGTACATTCTTTCAGGACGATATTGCGTTACGTTCACCCTCGGAAAGCCCAGTTGTTTGCGGCTAAGCATTGGGAAAGAGCATTTCATTGGGGTTACACAATAAAGTATTGCCCTCCAATACTGCAATATTACTTTCTCAAAAAAGTATGATTTATTGTTCATTAAATAATCCACACTTTGCTCGTTCTCATATTTAAAAACAGATATACATGTTTTAAAATAGATTATACAAAAATAAATAGTTAACTACCCTGAAGCGATATATCACAGATTATGGCATCAATTATGCTCAAGGAAAACTTCTGCCGAACAAGAAAAAAATGAAGAACATTCACTACGTACATGAAGTTATCTATTACTCTTATAATAAACATACATTTGCATCCCAAAAACTCTCAACACGAGTACAAAACAGGATATGATATCTCATTACAATACTGGAGGAAAGGCACAATGTTTCGAAAACGAAAAATATACGGCATAGAAGTAAAACTTAAACGTGGTTTATAACAGACACACCATGATAACATGTTTTAATCATTGCTCAGCTAAGGAAGGTGACTCGTTATTAAGATTTAGGTACCTTAAATTTGTCTTCGTATTTGTATCAACATATTTTCGACTATCCTAATTTATAGCATCCGTTTGACTATGTGCAAGAAATGTCAAGAAGTAAATATTCTTTATATAGGGGAAGTCTAAAAGCTATACTAGTATTAACGTCTGTTTTATCATCGTCGATATGTAATTCTACAAAATTTAANAGTTTTCGGACGAACGCAGAGACTGACGGAAGGACTGACAGTTCAACTGCTATATGCCACCCTACCGGGGGCATTAAAACAGAAACATTTTGGGGAAAAATGAGCAAACACGCAACACGTACGAAAAAGCAAAGGCTTAAGATGAAGTGCTGGTTTCAAAAAGATCCCAACATTCGTGTAAACATAGATCTTGTGTTAATTCTGATTGATATAAAGCACTCAAACAAACTCTTTGAACCAACAGGGGTTCATAAAACTACGTAAGCTGCTGGTTGTAGTTCAAAGCTGTTATTATTATAATATATATAATTTTTTTAAGCACCGTTAACTAACAGACGACTCGTTTGGAGCGAGTTGGGTACTATTGTTATTTGACGCTGTTGAGAGGGCACGATCGTCTTCTTCAATAGTCTCAACGGTACCAATTACGTTGACCTTGAACTCCTCTTGCCCATCCTGCGTCATGTCGGGCGTGTTGGTCACGGTAGATCTACCCATTTGGGATCCATGTCAGGAGGCTAACAACTGCTGCTGTCTCTGCATTTTCAATCCAACGGCGGTCATATGGGGTCAGAGCGGCGGCGCGGGTCTCTTGTCCCACAAGTCGGCCCTCTCTAGGACATATCCTCGACCATGTTCAGCTAAACAATTCGAATGCTAGACTTCTTCCAACTGTGTCTTGTCTAAACATAGATTTAAAGACAAACTTTTAGTATTCTATTTTTAATTATAACACAAATAAATAGTATAGTATCATTGCAAGTAGTTTAAACAATAGGCCATGTTTGGCAACGTAACATGTTTACATACCGTAGGTTCACAGAATTACGATGTTGAGTTATTCAAAAATGATATATTAAATCACATTAATGATAAATCGTGACACATTAATGATTAATCTTAAACGATGTATCTGTTATAGGTGCATACGCATAACTAAAGTAACAGAAAACTAAACAAATATAAAGGGAATCGAAACATATCATAATTAATAATTTAGATAATGAGGATTTTATTATAATTGCCTTATGCAAATTGTAAACTTTTCGTGGCCAAAATGCACTCGTTTTGTTGCACCAATAAATTTACCCGCTAATTGGACGTATCTGTCCAGGTATTTCTTGTCTTTGTACAGCTCTTCCAGAAGTCTTCTGAGATGATAGTCGTCAATACTGCCAGCATTAATGCGTCCATACAAACTAATGTCCGAGGTGTTCCTGCGAATGTAAAGTGATTTTTGTTGAAGATAAATCCACTCTTGATGATTTAACGACAGTATTGTGTACATGGAACCATTACAAATATACTTCTAAATGTTGTTTTCAGAATTTTCCACAATCATGCTAACAATTCGCTAGGTGTTGCTTTCGCAATAATTGTTATTCATCAAAAACACAACCAGAGACCATGATAAGCATATGGTTTTGTATGCGACATAAAGCATGTGTCACTTGATATTTTTCTATACTTTGTTTATTTATATGATTAATGTAATGAAAATCCCCATGATTATGTCATATTATCCCGGTAAAGGTCAAGGCATTTTACATTTTTGTATAGCTGTGATCGCCTTCGTGTGCCGGAAACTCGTAATCTTCTACCTGGAGATTAACGGTGCCGATTTTACCGGTCTTAAATATGCGTGACGTCGTTATCCTGCGCTTCCGCTTCCAAGTGACCCATTTTGGTGAAAAATGGATTTTGGGTTTCTGTAAGTTTTTTCATAAATTGTAAAGGTTTTTAAAACAAATATAAAACACATATTTTATCTAAACAATAGAGGTTCCAATGATGTGATTAGAAGACAAAAAAGCTAGGCAAACGCTATTTACTGTCTAACACTACGTTATCCTAGCAAATGAAAGCAAGCCCACACATAAACAGCTTCGAAAAATGCAAGTATTGTATAAAGTAATTTTATCAATATTGCATGTGAATTTTAGTTAAATATGCACAAGTTACTACCTTCAAGTCCGGGCAACCACGTTCCCTGACAATCAATCTTCTATCTTCACTGTAATATGTATACCCTCGTTGAGGGCCTGATTGCGCCCGATTATTCTGTAAGTAGAAATTACAAACACAATATATGCTCGGTCCATAATACCGATAAGTAGTCTATAATCGGAGAAGAAACTATACTACTTAAAAATGTGACAGTAACATTATGCGCACGATTAGACTAACAAGATGCCCTGAAATTATAAAAGTACACTAAATGACCTACACGATATCTACGATAAATAACTATATCACTACTTTTTTATTTGTAATCACTACGTTCCACTAAGAACAAGCTAAATGTATTGGTAAATGATATAACAGATAGTAGGTAAACTAACGAGTTCGCTTGATTTATCGTTTTAAAATCAGAAACGAACCATAATTGCAAACACAAGAGAAAGAACATAACATGAAATAATATCAGCCATGCTGTATAAATGACATTAAAAATTACTTAATAAATAACACTACTTTATTATTGTCTGTCTTACTATATTTATAGTTATTTCGTCTATTTTGGGTTTTTCTTCAATGTTAACATGCTGAATTTTGTTTTGAATATGAACATGTTAAAATCACTATTCATATTCCTAACAGAACAACATATTTGTGTAAAGCTCACAATCTGGACCTTGTTTTCGTTCTAATATGTTTTTGTCACTTTCCAATCCTTCTTTATACATCTGCCGCTGTTCGAAATCATTGGATCCTTACTTCTGTAACCACTGTGGTGTCAAAGGCCTCGTTATTGGATTTAGTGGACTTATCTTGCTTTCCTAAAACGAATGAGATCAAATAACATATAAATCCGAAAAATTAATGAATACACGTTGAGAAGAAGTGCATCAAACAATAGTTTGCACTTACACAGTATCATGCATTGTTTCGTCAACTTAAACAAACTATCGCTACTATATGAACATGTACAATAATATATAGTATCACCTTCGAAAGATGTTTTGTGTAATCGTCTTACCAGTCTAGATTAACATCCAACAGATAGTGTAGTCTATGCACATAATCAGATGTAATACAAATAGAGTTACCATTGATTTGTGTGTAGGACTATCAGTTTAGGCCCGTGTGACCCGAATATCAGGTAGAGCTTCTGAGGACCGTCCAATCTTTCGTTTGGTCTTGAAAAGACCTTTCTTTAGCTTTCGCCTTATTGCTGACGCTATGTCTCGGCGACCCTACAGAACAAAATGTATCGTAATATAATCTCACGGTGAGTTGTTGTTTGCATATGTTTTACAATTGCACATGTTACCGTATGTGAGATGAAAATGTATAGTAACAATGACTAAAACTTTATATTAATTTATTAATTAGCTCCGATCTAAAAGGTATTCAAATCGGTAAATGTTTTCTTTTTTTTAATCGCGGGGCATTCACTTTTTGCCCTATTGGGATTGCGTTTGAATAAATGATATATACTTCTATATGAAAATGTTTACGAAAGGATAACACGATAATATATGATAGAAGATAAAACTTGTCCGCAAATTCGATTTATTACCCGTTTATTAACTTCTAACTGCTCAGCCAGAAGTGTGTCTACGTCACCCGGAAGTGTGTATACGTCTTCGTCTGGGACACTGAAGCCAACATTCTTCGTCTCCAATCTAGAACACCTCTTCAAAAGGAAAGTATATTTTAGCATTGAGTTAACAATAGTTGATGTGTACCTGTTATAGTAGGTTATAAATGTGTTCACAATCATTATTAATGCAAATGTCTTTTAATTTACATCTCTTTTTGTATCATGATTTATAAAATTAAATGAAAAAAAAACATGTATTCAGTGTCAATGAATAGCCAGTGGAAATGTAATATTTATGGTATTAAAATGAAAGACACCATGCAGTAAAATCAGTGCATCACCATTGCTGCGTATGTATTTGCAAAACACCAGCCTCTTTGTGTAATCTCAATATTGTAACTATTTACATTGGGCGTATACAATTAAGATTTCTCACAGCATCCGCGGAATCGGTTGACTTGCGACCACTGTGTTTGCGCCTAGATCGCTCACTGCCACTTGGTTTCCTCTCAATCTTTACACTGCTAGGACCAAACTCGTCATTTATAAACCCCTGTCAATCAATACAAATTACAACATACATATGAACAGAAATTTCAAAAAGTCTGTAGCACAGGCAATGCTGTTAGTCAAATATCTGGTTATCTTTCAACCATGCAATTTTCTAAATAGAATCGCTTCCAATTTACATTAAAGAGACACAATTGATGTGATGTCAAAAACATTATAACCACGTTACGCCAGTTGGTCTGCCTTTT
>VMBQ01010918.1:0-25125 GCA_007657795.1 Dreissena rostriformis | reverse complement strand
TTACGCACATGCATTTTGTCCAGTTTTCTCAGAACACGACACATATTATCTAACCAGGCTTTCAAAATTACATGTTATAATTATTTGATTTTTTTGTGGTTGAATGTGAATATAAAGCGTTAACCATGCTTTCAAAATTATATGTTATATGTAAAAAAAGGTGTTTGAAAGGGAATTTATTGCAATAAGTGTTCATTGATGCTTCATGGTTCTGAGTACATAATCATATCTGTTTGGTGTGATGATAAAATTTGTTTAATGATTAATTAGTTTGCACTAGATAAAATTACGTCTTGAGCCATAGCTCGTTATGTAGTACATGTATAATTATTATTTACAAACCAAACTGGCTGATTTCCAAGTTAATTTAGAGTGTTAAAAGCCATTAATCTTAAATTAAATTCCCAAAATGAAAGTTTTAAACAGATGCCATTGTGTTATATTAATAATATGACATAGACACCAGTCATTTCTGCTGGGTCAAACTCTGACCTCTCAAACTGATAGCCAAACATACCTGACTGACCAAATAAGCAGGGCGGACTCTAATTTGCTTCAGACATATTGTATTTCATTCTTTTTGGGAAGAAAATCATAGGATCGGGTGATTGTTTAGCCATATTTAATTTCAGTGTTCGCAAATTAATTTGAATTTTATTGTTTGCTTGAAATAACATCCTTGCTTTGTTCGGATTTTGTTTTGTCTTTGTCATTGAAGTAGGGACATCTGCAAGCAAATTTTATGTTAATGACTTATGTACAGAAAGAAAGACCATTTCATTAATTATTCATCTGTAATTCATCTGTGAAGCAAGTTCAAAAGACTGGAAATCATCATCACCACCACCACCACCACCACCATCATCATCATCATCAATTGCATCATCATCATTGTCATTATTGTTTCCCACCTTGAATGTCAAGAATATTTTTCTCATCATCATCATCATCATTTTTTAAAAAAATTCTTCACAATCATTACGGTTAACAGCCTCATCACCAAGAGGACAGATAAAACATCACTTGATTATACAATACCATATCTGACAATATTCTCTTATGGTGACCTATAGAATGGCTACTGGACCTTCCCTCGCAGAACCTCTACTAATAACGTAACCATTTCTACAAAAATCTTATCAGGTAGATAACAGCACAGAATCTTTGGACTGCGTCCTTTACACTGGGCTGTTTTGTTGGTGTTGTAGTTTTCGATGTTTATGTTGTTTCTGTTTCACGTTTCTTAACACAGTTTTTATGTTTGCCATATATATATGAGGAGCTGCGCTCTGGGAAAACAGGGCTTAATGCACGCGCGTAAAGTGTCATCCCAGACACTTTCCGCTGTTATGGTATCATTATGTTTCTATGGTATGTTTCATTTTAAAGAAAGTCTCTTCTTAGCGAAAATCCAGTTTAGGCGGAAAGTGTCTTCCCTGATTTGTATAACCTGTGCAGACTGCACAGCTAATCTAGGACAACACTTTATGCACATGCATTAAGCCCTGTTTTCATATATATATTGATTGTGCTTGGACACTACTGAAAGTACAGGCATAATATGTGTCGTGTTCTGAGAAAACTGGGCATAATGCATGTGCGTAAAGTGTCGTCCCAGATTAGCCTGTGCAGTCTGCACAGGCTATAATCAGGGACAACAATTTCCGCTTTTATGGAATTTTTCGTTTAAATGATGTCGCTTCTTAGCAAAAATCCAGTTTAGGCGGAAAGAGTTGTCCCGGATTAGCCTGTGCGGACTGCACAGGCTAATCTGGGACGGCACTTTACGCACATGCATTATGCCCAGTTTTCTCAGAACACGACTCATATCTCCTTACAAGCCTTATGTTCATTGATTTTGTTCTGCACTTGGCTCGTGTCCATGTTGTGTACACTCGCTCTATGTTCAAATTTTTATTTTGCGTTTTCACTTCAGCAATGTTCAGAAATTTAGATAAATACAAACAATTACTTCATATTGTCACTTTAATGACATGTTTTTTGTTCGTCATGATTTCTCAAATGAACCAGTTTTAACCCAGTATTCTTGATCTATAATATTTACACTAAATACATTTTGAATAAACAACAACTGTTTAAAAAAAATCCTCCTTTTTCTGAAGTAAATCAAAATAATTTTTCAATTATTGGTATCTCATTTCGGAGACTTGAAATAAAGCACAAGCTTTTGCTTTTAATTAGTACAAAATGTTTTTTGTGCTTAACCAAGTTTATGTTACATGTTTACAATTTAACTGATTATAAGGTAATAAATCTTTTTTTTTTTGCTTATTCAACTGTCTGATAATAATTGAGATTTATTGCCATTATGTACTGTACTGTAAACTGAAACAGAAAAACAACAAATGAGCTGTGCTCTGGGAAAAACCGGGCTTAATGCATGTGTGTAAAGTGTCGTCCCAGATGAGCCTGTGCAGTATACCTAGGCTAATCAGTAACGACACTCTCCGCTTTCATGGAACTTTTCGTTTAAAGGAGGTCTCTTCTAAAGGACAATAAAGTCAAGGCAGAAAATGTCGTCCCAGATTAGCCTGTGCAGTTCACAAAGGCTAATCTAGGAAGACACTTAATACACATGCATTCAACCTGGTTTTCACAGAGCGCAGTTCAAATGTAATTAACGCACCCATGGTTCTGACAGTTATTTTTGAAAAAAAGGGTCATTCCAATATAGCAGGAGTTGCTTTTTACTATTGCAAAAAAACAAAACAATCAAAAACAAAAAAACACAATCTTGTAATTATCCTTTTAATGTTGTCACAAATATTATCAGTTTCATTACTGTAACATATTTTTTGTAAGGATCACTTGGTAAAAGTCACATTGCATTGCTACTTGAAGGTATTTTTGACATTTTTTATCAAATAATCTAAAAAAAATGAAATTTTCAAATTTAATACCTTTTTTTAGAAGGTATTCCTGTATACACTTTGCACATGTTTTTGTCACCCATGTGGGTTTTTACGAGTTTGTTTTTACGAGTGTTTTTTTACAAGTGTGTTTTTACGAGTGTTTTCTTGCACTTCTAGGCACAGGGGAGGGGTTTTATTGGATTGCGGAAGCACCACCTAGAGGATACGCACAGCGAGTCATCAGGGGAGACTACTACGAGTGACTCAGGGCGGGGCGGGAGTGAGGAAGACATCCGCAATATCACACACGAGCAAGGTAGTCAGAGCTGCTTGAACGAAGAGCAGCAACTCTTGTAGAGTTTTGATACAAAATGCTTCAGGAATTGTACACATGAAATATTACAATATATGAGCCCCTCTCTGTGAAAAGGGGGTTAAATGCATGTGCATTAAGTGTTGTCCCAGATTAGCCTGTGCAGTCCGCACAGGCTAATCAGGGACAACACTTTCCGCTTCAACTAGATTTTGGCTAAAACAAGACTTTCTTTAAACAAACAATATCATAAAAGCGGAAATGTTGTCCCTGACAAGTCTGTGCGGACTGAATAGGCTCATCTTGGACGACACTTTACACACATGCATTAAACTCCCTTTTCACAGAGCGAGGCTTTATTATATAAGACATCCAGCAGGGATTGCTTGAAAATTGTTGCTGCATAAACAAAGGGAAGCAACTTTCACTGAACTGAGAGGAAAAATCATCTAGGAATTGCCTTAAATCCCAAAATAAATATTAATTGCAACCTTAATGAGAAAATGGCGGAGCAAAATTATAATTACTTCATCCAGTTTTCATATTTAATGTTAACTAATATATTTTACTTTATGGATTTTTTTCTGGAGAAAATTAGAAGTAAATGTATGCAGCCAAAATTTAGTTTTAAAGTTTCAAATATTCTCAGGGGAGACAAATCTTACCATTTCCACCTGTACAATCAATCTGGGTTATGTCTCATGGTGAAAAGTGGCACTTGTGCACAGCGTGTGTTCTGTTGTATATTTTCAACACTTAGTTTTTTCAATCCAGTAAATATTTTCAAATAATCTTGCTAAATTTTCATTGAAAGACATTTAAATAGACTTATTGTCTTACTTTGCATACAGATAAACATGTCAGCATTAATTTTGAATAGTTTAACATATTTTTTGTACACATTAAACATTCAGGTACATAATAGGTTTTCATGGATGAACGGAATAAACATGTATTCAAAAGTGCATACTGATGAAGTTTTAGAAATTAACTTGAAACTATTTAACGTTTTTTTCAACGAATCTTCAAATTGTGTTTCAGAAGATTTACGAAGTCCAAACACCTCGACTTCCCACCCGTTCTACACGTCAGACTCACAGCAACCCACATTCTCCTCGTTTCACGGGAACAATGTTCACAAAACGGGGCCCGTCCTGTCCGCATTCCTGAAAAAGAAACAACTCAGGAGAAACAGTGGCATTGAGGATAAAAACAATCATTCAGCGTATGTAATGAATGACTTATCTCGACCACATCGTGCACAAAGTAACGCACAAAGTAACACATACTCATATAGACCTCAAGAAGGCCAAGAGTCGCCAAAAGTTCATAATAATTTTAATTTTGAAACCACACACTTTGATTCTTTTGGTCAGCTGAAAAGTACTTTGGATGGCAATCCATTGTTACACTCTTCGAAACAGTCCAACTTGGACCTCGGAAATTCTTTCGAGAACGGAAGTGTTACAAATCGATCTCAAGACGATGTTAGTTCGACCACTACGTCGGGAAGCTACACAATTAATGATATTCATGATGACATATTAACGTCAGAAGTGAAAGACATGTTCTATAAACCAGATAGTTTCGTGTGATGTTAGTCGCGTGAAATATCTATTCATAAGTTGTGATTTCAAAAAACTTATAGTGCTAGATGTGTAAGACATGATATGTATGTTCAAATTCTGCTTGATGCAGACAAAGTATCTAATTGTGTAATATTATTCAGCGAATTGTATGTCAATGTAAATCCAGAGTTTTTCTACACAAATACAATTTCTGGATGATTGTATTGAGTTTGGAATTATGTTAAAGTAGTTTGCACAGGTTTTGTTAATCATTCTTTCTTTCAATTAGTATTTAAAAAAAACTGCATGTTGAATGTCAAAGTTATGTTTTGAAAATATCAATTAATAATTTTATATTGTTCAGGCATTATTGTACACTTACACTAAAACAAACATACCCTATTTATAAACACTGTTACTTACAACCATTTTTTTTTACATTTATTAAAATCAGTTTTTCACAAAGCTGCAATCAGTAAATAGATCTCTATTCAAAGTATATTTTGTATAACATGTTTTATTCAGTTGACAAAGAACGTACCCTTACCTGTATTAAGTGTATACAATTATTTTACCAAACAGAGAACTGACTTGTTTTACAGAAACCATTTAATTTACTGCTCTGTACATACACCATATTTTCAATTTGTTTTCATTTCAGACCATTACACAATTTGTCTGACATATTGCAAGTCCATTAGTCACTTAGTACATAGTTTCCATGCTTTATTTGATTGCTATTACACATAAAACAATTGGATAGCATACTTGTTGGAAATCAGTTTTTAAATGCTATTTCAATTTATTAAACATATAAATACGAATTTCACATACATTTGTTTTCTTTTGAAATGTAAAAACAAATTGGTTTAAAAAAACTAGTTTCTAATTAGTTTAACAAAAAAAAATAGTTTCAACTTTGTGTAAAAACTAGTTTCATCTTGGTGTAAAAACTAGTTTCATATTGTGTAAAATCTAGTTTCAAATTGGTGTAAAAAACTGATTGAAAGATTATAAGTAAAGATGCAAATTCTATGCCTTATATCATATCTTATATTGCTATCAACCAGTGGACCTTAAAGTTGAACATGCAATGCACACAAATGATAAATATTAGAAATAAATAGTGTTAAAACAATAAAAAGGGCTGCAAAAGACAGACACAAAATGCTTAATACTTACATGTACAAATTTGATAAATATTTGTTTGCAGACGGTTTTAGTTACATTTTTAATACTGTTTAAATTGCCTGTGGTTTTGTTTTGTGTTGTTATTTGTGGCATGTTCTGAGAAAACTGGGCAAAATGCTTGTGCGTAAATTGTCATCCCAGATTAGCCTGTGCAGTCTGCACAGGCTAATCAGGGACGACAATTTACGTTTTTATGGAATTTTTCGTTTACCTGGTGTCTCTTCTTAGCGAAAAATCTAGTTTAGGCGGAAAGTGTCGTCCCGGATTAGCCTGTGCGGACTTCACAGGCTAATCTGATATGACACTTTACGCACAAGCATTTTGCCCAGTTTTCTCAGAACACGACACATTTGATGTTATTTATACAGTCCTTTTTGTGGTTTTGATTTGTTGTTGCATTGATTTTGTAAAAAAATAACTGTGTGTGAATTTATAATTGGTTTGTATATGAAATCCACATGTCTGCATCATTCATAGAGTATATTATATTTATATAAAAATCAGAAAATATTAGAATAAAAAGCAAATATAATAATACTTACGTGTTGTTTTACTTTAGTTTACTTTAGATCAATTAGTAAAAAACTCTTTTGTATGAAAAAGTGTTTGATATAATAATGGAGTTAAAAACAATGCTACATATAAACTTGTATATGTGTAATTGCACTAAGATGTTCAGTCTCTTATTCGTTCAATCAGAACAGACATTACAGGACTGAACTAATCTGTAACTATATGCCAGTAAAGAGCACTGATATATGTGTCGCATTCTAAGAAAACTGGGCATAATGAATGTGCGTAAAGAGTGGTCCCAGATTAGCCTGTGCAGTCCGGACAGACTAATCAGGGATGACACTACGCTTTTATGACATTTTTTGTTTAAATGTTTCTTCTTAGCAAAAATCCAATTTAGGCAGAAAGTGTTGTCCGTGATTAGTCTGTGCGGACTGCACAGGCTAACCTGGGACGACACTTTACGCACATGCTTTATGCCCAGTTTTCTCAGAACACGACTCATATTTCAATAATGCAGGTCAACCCATGTTAAACATACATATTTGACAGACTGTAGTTCATATGTGCAATGTATGTACATAAAAGATATTTTACAGTTTTAAGAAAGTCATTTACTTCCTTTTCCAAAAACTTCTACAATGTGTAATTTACTTTCTTTATTGAACACTAAAACGTTAATTCTAGTTTCAGTTTTGTTTTAAATCCGTTTACTATGTGATCTGAATGCATAGTTTATTCCAATATACACGAGTCGTTTATTAGTGACCAACATATGTTAGCATGGTAATTGCATTTCCATATTTGATTTTCTTTTGCCATCAACTGCCCGTTTGTCATTGTTAGATTTGTACATATTCTTTGAGGAATTGGTGTGGTACGTCTGGCGAAGATAATATGTGTCAACTTAGCAGCTTAGAACTTATTTACCTGTCTGCTATCCAATTTCATTAAATATATATCGTAAACACTGTCATTAAACAAGTTAAAAAAATGCAAACACTTGACACTTTGTGTAATTCAAAAAAGTTGAATAAATAAGTTTCCCATCCTGGGATTCGAACACGGGACCTTAAGAAGCAAAGTCTAACGCGCTACCATTCCATACACAGTATTGTTTCTTCTTTTGTTGTCAGCGTATTTTAAAAGATATGTTAGTATTACACGTTTTTGACAAATTATCGATGAAAAGGGTTACAAAAGCTTTATTATTTTAACGATTTCGATCTATAACTAAGTCGATATTTATAACATTTCTCTTTGTCAGGAGTGTTAAGGCCCAGTCTCACTATCACATTTTGCGACGCCGGTGGACGTCCGGGATGAACCGGGGACAACCAGGGCTCCACCGGCAAACTATTAAAATGTTTAATACCTCCGGCATGAATCGGAGCGTCACCGGCTTGTTATGTCACCGGGGCTCGGTCGGGACGCCACCGGCTTTCACCGGGGCTCCACCGGGACGCTACCGGCTACGACCGGGACTCGACCGGGGCACTACCAGCTACGACCGGGACTCACCGGGATAAACCGTAGCTCTACAGGGGCTGACCGGGACTCTGCCGGGATGTAAACCGGGGCAGCAGCGGGAATATATGTGATCGCGCAAAAAAATAATAACCATCGATCATCCCGGTAGTCGCCGGTCTACCGGCTCTATTAAACCGGGATGAACCGGGGCTACACCGGCAATAGTGAGACTTGGGCTTTAGTTATTCTGCTTGTTTGAATATAAACCATTAGTTCTTGTCTTACTATACGACAATATTTTTAAAATCGTTTTTTGCAAAACTGTGAACAAGTCCCTTTAAAACTTAACTGACAAAACAATAAATATCAAGAACGAGGAAGTTGATTAGTCGGATTCCATAATAATGTTCTGAGAAAAAAATCATATGTAAACAACGAACAAATATAATTGAGGCTCGCTCTGTGAAATGGGGGTTGTATGCATGTGCGTAAAGCGTCGTCCCAGATAAGCATGTGCAGTCCGCACAGTCTTATCAGGGGCGACCCTTTCAGGATTAACTGGATTTTCTTCAGGAAGAGTCTTCCTATTAACGAAAAATACAATAAAAAACGGAAAGTGTTGTCTCTGATTAGCCTGTGCACAGGCTTATATGGGACGACACTTTAGGCATATGCACTAAGCCCCCATTCACAGAGCGAGGCTCAATTTACTCATGTAAGATACAAAATTGCACAATAAATCACAATAGGACAATACGATAATCGCCTATTTTAAAGCAGTTGTATTATTATTATTATCAAAAGTGCATCATGTTTTCGAAGTTGCATGCGCAAGTGATAACACGACAGTTATTTGACAAACGGCATCCAGTGTCACCTCTCTGTTCGTGTAACAATTCAATTAATACAGCTAAAATTACCTTCTGTCACTGGCCTTTATTAAGAAATATAATGTGTGTGTTTTTTACTTGTATGTAAATGGTCAAAGGCGTTCCAAAAAAAAAAACTTGAAAAATTTAGTTAAGAAATATAGGACACTTTTCAAGTGGGTAATTGACTCTTCGTGAGTATCAGGTTAATTTCGACCAGCTGTACCATTAAAAATGCATACAGGGACTTGAGCAGTTTCGTCTGCAATCGAATATCGGTAAACACGGAAGGAAATCGTTGCAAGTTTTCTAAACAGTTTGTGGCACAGTACCTGGAAACATAATCAGTTCATATTCGGGGAAACCAATTAATGATCTGTAAACATAATTAGATCTATGACGAATTGATGGCACCTCGACAAAAACACACACACACATTAAATATTTAAATCGAAACAATCTATGTTATGGCTACCTCCGCTTGGAATAAATCAGAATCTTGAAAATAAAGTAAAGTATATTTAGTTTATATTGATCACTTACACAATATAATGTAACTCAAATAGGCATAATTAAGTGAAATGTATAATGATAGTATTAACATAAACAAACAGCATTCAAAATTAACGATTATTATATAATACTTATTTTGTGTGTTTGTTGACGAAATTAAGACTACGTAGAATTGTATTTAAGCACTTGTCTATGATTTTTAGTTTTATTTTACCTTATACCCAGGCACAATCGAGAAAGCCAGTCCAATTGTACAGACCCTAAGACCGCCAGAAAGCAAACACCTCCCGTGTACCGATACACAAAGCCTGAGGGTATGGGAGATTATTGCAACCCGGGCAAGGCGTGGGCAATGCATCAACTTGGTGCAAATGGCCAGCCTGGCAATAACGTATTAAATAGACAAATGTACAGAGATGATAGCAACCATTCCTCGGAAACTCCATGCAACACAGGATATAGCTTTGGCGAAGGAGCAAACCAACCAAGTAATACAGATCCCAGTCATCACGATAGCCAAAAACAGACTATCCTTAGTAATCCGAACAACAAACCAACGTATCCATCCGCCGTTCACCGAACAACTCGGCATAGAGATCATGAAGATAATGACAACACAGGCACAGAATGGGCTCGTCAATTTCGTAATAGTGACCAGTCCGGTAAAACGCCGCCCGTTATAGAAAAAACACTGCAACCCTTAAACGTTGACCAAACAATAAAGACGACACACACGAATGCTGATGTGAAACCTGGCTCAAAATGGGCAAGTCAATTTAGTGGTAGCTTTCATCCTGATAACAGACCAAAGCAACGCGAAATCAATTACGATTATAACCAACAAGACACTAACAGTCCCGTCAGCACAAAACATGCTCATGATGATATAACAATTCAGAGCCATATACCAACGCAGCCAACAGGTCGAAAAGCTGATGGTAATCCAGGCACAGATTGGGCCCGTCAATATACTTGTTATGACAAACAGTTAAAGTGATATGCAACATCGAATGGACAAGGAACACGAATAACTTCATTTTTAATTTCCAAATGAATATCCAATCTCATCATAGAATGTAATTTTTATGATTTTTAAAGCATTAGGCAATCGTTGTTTTTGTGTTTTTTTTACATGAATACTAAGATAACATGTGAATGTCTAAATCAACGTTTTTTTACAGTGCTCTTGTATATTTCTTCGATACCAATTATATTTCTTCAGATCTCAAAGATGTTAGAAATATAGTTTTGCGCTGCATAATCAGTAAAGGTTCAGATTTTTAAATGACCACATGTTTTGCTCATCAAAATCAACGAGTTGTGATGTTGGCGTCATTGTAATCTTACATGCAAACATATCTATTTATAAATAAATATATTCACATACATGAATGTGTTATCCGCTTTTTAATATTTACAGTGATTACAATATAACAAGTGATGTTTTTTTTTCTAATTTGTATGACCCCGACTCTCAGCCAAGTCGTCAACATGTGTAATTTATTACATTTATGTATTATTTCATGCCCTTGTTACCTGACCTTTCACCCGTTGACCTCAAAATCATAGACGTCTTTCGTCAAAAGTAACGAGAATACCAATTAAAATAAAAAGAAGTCAATATTTTCTCTATATATGGTGCGGAAATGAATTTCGTTTGACATGTCACTGTGACCTTGATCTTTGACATATTGCCACGAATCGGCAGGCATTCTCTCTTTCTGCCAGACTGCCAAGTAACCATCATACCAATTTGCATAATCGTAGATGGAAACGTTCTCTATATATCGGGCGGAAAAGAAATGGTCTACAGACCGATCGGCCGCGGTGCAAAATAATATATGCCTTTTACTAAGGAGGGTGCATTATTATATTCAACTGAAGTGTACTAACCTTTCAGATATGTATTAAACCATTTTTAGTTAATGAATTTTACCAACAATTATACAAAAAAGGCATTTTCATATATCGTATTCGAATACCATTAAGGCCATTGCTATTTATTATTCATGTAAATGTCATTATGTGTTTGCAATAACGTTCCTGTGAGAGGTTAAGGGACGTAATCGCAGTTTACCAACAGTGCTAGATCTGAATAAAGCCCAGCCAGCCAAGGCCAACAAAAGAAAAGTTTTTAAGAGCGATCTGAACGAACAGGACGAAGAGACATGCTGCTATTGCTCAGAAATACGCGCAACTCACTATAAAATAGCTATTATCGTAGAAGGATAAGAGATCGGCGTTTACTTTGAACATGTCCATGCCGACTTAGGCGATCTAAGCGTTTGGACGCCGTTTTCATGCGTTCTCACGATGCCACAACGGCGTCCTTTGCGATCCTACCGCGTCCTGGGCCACTGTAAAAAAGCAGTAAGAACGCAAGCCAGGTGTAGCGGGTGTAAAAGTTCCTCACCCTTGAAGTTAATAGCCTTTTTTTAAGTTCTCATGCGACTCCATATATAATAGAAATATTATATTCGATTTAATAAATTTATGAATTATGTTAATTAAAGAGCTAAGAGAGCTTGCTTTCACATTTCCTGTACGAGTTTAAGACAGTATAATATGACATGACAACTCACGTGAGATATTTTTATCACACGGTTTTTAACTAAAACATGCTAACTTCTAAAAGTTGATTACTGACGTGAAATCATATGACGTGGATGAAGTCATATCGCCAAAGAAATCACATGGATTTTGTCACTCTTAGACAAAATAGCCAGTAAAAACGCTAAAGATTTTACCTTATACATTAAATTTACATGTTCAGCCTTTTCTATTGGCTACTTTGTCTTTCAGTATTCAATATCAAAGGAACTAGTTCACAGAGTGTCGAATGATAATGTTCAGCACAATTAAAAAACGATTAAAAAAAAAATGTATGTATAACATTTTACCAAGCAAAATAAAACCACTGACTAAGAAAATGTTTAAAAAAATACGTTCGTTGGTGTAGTGGTAGCGAGTTAGCTTATGCGTGTATACGACCCGGGTTCGAACCCCAGGTCAGCCACTGTTCATGATATCATTATTAAAGTGAGACTATACGATTTTGTCAAATATTTATGAATTTTTATTTGTGTGAACAACTTATTATACATATATTTCAATATAAATTAAAATACATGTTAAATAAAATTTGACAAAATCGTACAGTCTCACTTTAAAGTGAGACTGTACTATTTTGTCAAATTTGTATATGTGTTAAATAGTAATATATTGATAAAAAATATGTTACAATAACACAAAATATTCACGAAAAATTATACATTGAAGACGAATTTCATAAAATGCAGCAAAGACAAGTAAGCGCTGGTTAAAGCCGATGCCGACACTTTTACTCGTATTTGTTAGGAAACAAAATTGTGTCTTTGTGTCGTATGAACGAATCTGCACTTAAGCTAAATTTAGATTCACATTGTACATGCATTATATATGCTGGCGAATGTGGCTGTCCAGCCATTTTCGATTTCCGATTTAAATATCTGGCTTATTTCGGATTTTTCGACACATGTTCTTCTTAACTTTTATTTTAATTTATATTGAAATATATGTATAATAAGTTTTTTCACGCATTATAAAAAAATCATAAATATTTGACAAAATCGTATAGATATACAGTCAAGTTACCATTACCGGATCATTACCCATAGCGGATCACTTTGATGTTCAAGACCGCGTGTCTCGATAAATAGTAGATATTTTTAGATGATACTTTGCACACAGCATCTTCAAGGCCTGTTCTTAAAAACGCATTGATTGAGTCGTAATCGGAGCTACTCTTTGTCAAAGATTTCGGTACGTTTTGCTGACATGTATATACGACTATGTTGACTTTCGTCTCGTTTCCAAATTGAGGTTGAACATTATTCGCGCCCACATGCTATAACTCTGTTGGAAAGTAAGAAGTAAACGCTTTATTTTAAAGGCCATTTAGTAGTCTTTCTGCTTGCAAAAGTCTTTTTCAGTTTTGATTCGTGTTTAAGATTGTTCAACACCTTAAATGAAATGAAGAATTAGGGCAATAACGGATCAAGCGTGATAATATGCGTATTGATAATATATTACATTAAAATATATGCAAATCTTGTTGATTCTTACAATAAATGATCTCAATCTTAATGTTTTATTTATGTTCCATGTTCAATATCGATGATTAGATATGATTCAAACAATTTACATGGTTTATAAGATGCCCATATCTTTTTGATCTATTTATAGGATTTTCAACAGATAATTCACACAAGAACACCATGCGTAAAGTGTAGATACAAAATCACATATAGAAAACAACTAATAGCAAAAAATGAATATAATTTATAACTGGCAATGTAACTTGGTCATTGTAAACAACACAGTTCGTGTTTCGACAGTTCAAATAGCGTGTTAGATGCCCTCCTGAGTGGTTTCAATCACGTGATCCGTTATGGCTACAACTGATCCGTTAATGCATCAATTCTGAGGCGAAACAAAAGTATCACAAAAACATTTTGCCTGCGTTTAAAAATAAGACTATGCGCTGAAACAGTAAGCAAAGGTAATATTTTATCAAACAGGTGTAAAAGAAGTCTCAAAACATTTATTGCTTTTCACCAGAACAACTTTATTGCGCTACTGATCCGGTAATGGTAACTTGACTGTTTCTAGTCTCACTTTAAATGCAGTTTTCAAAAACACGAAACTTTGTGAACAAGTTCTTGCTATCAAGAAACATTGCATAGCCAGCATGTAATACATGCGTTTCTGTAGGTAAACTATGGAATTAACTCATTGCCTTAGGAGGGCTTTACATGCTATTGATATAATATTGAATAGTCATAGTGCATGTAATGTAGAAGTGTAATTATATCCTTTATAGATCAGTATGAATTCAGTTCACGAGTTCGATTTAGTTTCTTTTAAAAAACATAATCGCAGTACATAAATACTAAACACTACGAGCTTATATGCATGTGTTTTATATATAAATATAAGATCGATTTTATCACAAACATTTTACTTTCACTTTCTAAACAACTTGAAAGCACAATTTGTAAAAAATGAACAAATCATCTAAAAAATGATGATATAAACATAAATCTATTCTAAATACATCGTTTTAGTTCGACTTTCTACCCGGACGGTGACTAATGCAACCTTGACAACTGTAAATAAAGACCAGGAACCTGAATTCATATTTTATTGGAAAATTTGAATGAGCTGTACACGTAAATTACTTCCGGATTGATAAACGCAGTTTGTTCATACTCGAAAATAGATAAACCATAGTCATGACAGTTCATGAAGCTGGTTATATTTTAAAGAAAAACAGGGAAAATGAAAAACAGGGAAAATGGTAAAGTATACACCGGTCGTTCATCATCACCCTTTGTGGACACAACAATATTAATGTAATTATCATCAACAACACATGTTAAGAAACGTGAGAAATACCTCATGGCACTATGTACTAATTTTGACGAATGGCATATGCAATCATTAACTACCTATTAACATGCATTTATATATTGATGATTGCATTATTGTTTGTGGACATTATTCATATGCTTTTGCCTATATATTCGAGCGCCGCTATAGCTGTATGGTTATTGTTAGTTATGGTTTTATAAAGCCTTTTTTTATCTTTGCATCTTGTTAACCTTTATACTGAAGGAAAAAATAACCTTGAGTAATCACCTTCCTCTTTTTGTATTAACTTAGGAACCACCATTTGATTATTACGCAGAACTAAACAGAAGGAAGTAGATTCAGTTTCTCGGACCGGGATGTAAATTACACCTATTTGCATGAACACCGAATGGGGAAAATGCGAAAACCCAAAGGCCAAATATACATATGCTCGGAACGTTGGTTTCTGCTAATATAAGTATGTTTCTGTACATTCGTTAGTCTCTGCGTAGGAATTATAAAAAATAGCACAATTATATTTTATATTCAATAGCAAAACCGCACAAAGCGAACTCAATTGATTGCACCGAGATCGTCAAAGTCTGATCCGTTATATGGATATCAGGTATAAAGTAAACATTCTGACATAATGTATCGGATGTTCTTTACACATTTAATTAAAATAGAAAAAAAAACAAAAGCAGGAGATGAAACTTTCTTCGTAAAATATTGTTTACATGATATTGAATCGAGTACATACGAGTATAATGGCAGCATTTTATTTCCTCATTGTTAAACCAGTACATAAAAACAAGAGGACCATGATGGTCCTGGAGTCGCTCACCTATTTCACACGGCACCTGGTAACAAAGGGTCATAACTCCTTCATACCGGTAAATTGTCCAATTAAAATGAAAATTGTGTGGACACAAGTAGGGCACCGATAGGTCATTCTGTAGTAATAATGTGAAAATCCTCTAAGTAGTTTCAGAGGAGTTGTGATAACAAGATTTTCTCCCTATATCTTCTATAAAGTTAAAAGTAACAAAGGGCCATAACTCCTTCAAAAATTGTCCGATCAAAATGACAATCAGGTGGATACATCTAGGGTACCCATAGATCATCCTATTTGTGAAAGGAAATATCGACGATACAGCAATATATCGATTTATGGGTGTTTGGTGCTATGACTCGCTTAAAATAAGTTATAAAAATACATTAACTCTTGGCTATTATGTTTAAAAACCTAAATATAACTGCATTATTCTTAAGTTGTTAGATGTAATGTACATGTACAGGGTAAATTAAATAGTGTTATTAAAATAATGAAATTGTGTCATAATATAGTGGAATCTATATAAAAACAAAGAACAGCCTGCTTTATGTTAAAATTTCAACCTGTGAGGTAATTAGATAAACGATACTCAATATTTCAAAATTGATATTGAAAACGAATCGGCAATTGCATATCGTTGATATATTGTCGAAATCGATTACATCCCTACTAAAAACNGACACATGCAAAGTTCAACGAGCTCCTGCGGCCATGTTTTTTGACGAATCAAATTTCTTTGAACAACTTTTTCAGGGGAGCCTTCAAAGGTCATCCCTGTGAAATTTTTTGAAAATCTGATGAGCGGTTTCTGACAAGAAGATTTTTTAAGGTTTTTACCATATATGGTCATGGCGGCCATCTTGGTTATGTGATCAAATTTTTTTTAACAATTCTTTTGTCCCATGACCTAGGGATGCTCAACATGAAATTTAGTTGAAATTGGCTCAATGGTTTAGTAGAAGAAGATGTTTACAAATTGTTTACAGACGGACGGACGGACGGACGGACGCCGGACGCTGAGTGATCACAATAGCTCACCC
Organism: Dreissena rostriformis; assembly: GCA_007657795.1. Lineage (NCBI taxonomy): Eukaryota > Metazoa > Mollusca > Bivalvia > Myida > Dreissenidae > Dreissena > Dreissena rostriformis. Next base: position 8,549 of record VMBQ01010918.1, on the reverse strand, counting down.
CGAGCTATCGCTCAGGTGAGCTAATGACAAGAAATGTTCATAAAAAATGTCAAATAATGCGACCATAAGTCACCTTTGTTGACTTCAATGAAATAACGATCAAGTTAAAGCCAATACCGACACGTATTCGCAGAGCCAAAATGGGTTGAACACACAAACAAAGGTCAGTATCTGAAAGCTTTTCGCAAAACAACCCTGAAAAGTGTTATTTTAAAGAAAATTCCTCAGTCCAAGTCCCTTCACTTCGTCAAAAATCAATGGACTGGACCGCAGCTCGAATTTTATATTTAATTCATGTTGGTAGACTCACACAACACAAATCAGGTCAATATATGCAAGCTTTCAGGAAAAAAGTCCGGAACACTGTTATTCTAGAGAAAATGTCTCAGTAAAAGGCCCTTAACTATGAAAAAATTAATAGCCCGGAACGAAACTTAAACTTGATCTGTAAGTCATGAAGGTAGACTCAAACACAAAGAATCAGGTACATATCTGAAAGAGTTTAGGAAAAAATCTCCGTTTACGGAATGTCGGACGAATGGACGGACGGGAAGACAGACAGACGGACAGTGCGACTGCTATATGCAACCCTATCGGGAGCATAAAACAACAGTACACTCCACAGTAAATTAACCAAACAAAAGGGAAACAAAATAAACTTTTATATACATTTAACAAGGAAGGTGTACGGTTAACCCAGGATTATTTTGCTTCGCCTGGTTAGCTAGTCTGTGAAACGAAATACTCCGTTCAGTCTTAAAACCACCTCACACGCGTCTAGCTGGCGGTTGTGCAGCATTATTTGTTTATTGGAAATATCGACCTGAGATTTAAAAAGTAATTGTTTTCAGTTGGTTACATTTAGCATGATTAATTAGCGTGGTGGTAAAATAGATAGTAGTTCATTAAAACATTATTATAAGATGTGACACAACTTTTGTTGGACAGTTATTGTAAACATGCGCTCTAAATGGATATTTAGTATACAAGCAAGAAAATACGAATAGGTTCATAAGCTGCATTATTGGAAAATAATAATGTGTGGTTTTGATATTTTAAATAAATATTAAACAGTTCGGAAAATAACATTTATTTTGGTTACGAATGTTATATTTGAGTATTTTTTACGATAATATTTGAAGAAACTAATTCACCTTGATTTAAAATCAACTAAAGTATGTCAACTTGTTTTCTTCAAGTGTCGGAAACCGGCAATGGTAGCCAGTCTGCGGACACACATTGCCAACATTATACTTGTACTGTCTAAGCAAGCTCTCAATAATGCATTCATAGTTTGAGTTGAAAGTGCCATGTACCTAGACAATTTCGAATATTTGTTTATGTGTGTTTTTTTTTAACGAATACCGGTATAATATTATATTCAAAACACAAGCTATTTCTTTAAAGATAGTGACATGTTTACCAAGGTTGTGTGAAACAATCAGTTCTTCATTAAGTTCATCATTAACAAATCTGTTTTGTGTTTGCATAAAATAAGAAGAAAAAATAAGGTTATGGTATAATTAGACTTGTATACACTTAACTGATAATATGTTAATCTGAAAGTATTTGATATTACTTGAAGTGCGCAGTGGTGGGCTATTCTAGTCAACGCTCGGCGTCTGTCCTGTCTTTTATCAGTAATTTTAAAACATGAATTTAAATATGTTTGTTCTGATTTGTTCTGATCTGTTAGTTATGACCTTACCACCAATTTGGTATCTTAATATCACGAAATACTGAGTCATTACCATGACTTACCGAGACGTTCCCACGTGAATTTGTTTTGTTGTTACTACGACTTTCTAAGGTTGAGGACGGATATCTATTGTCAACGATTTATCTAAATATTTCCGAACAATCTTTAAAGCCATTATTATAAACTATAATGAGCTTACCCAAAGAGGCCAGGGAGTGACATGTGTGGTCAAATACAGAGTATTTCCACAAATTTATGGCGAAACTTTTCTTTCGCTGTTAAAAATCTTATATTGCAAAATAAAGATGTACATTCACATAAAACAATAAAAACATAAGCTTGCTTTATTAACCATTGTTATTGTTACTAAAATCGTATTTAAATGGATTATTTATTAAAGTAACGATGCCAATATGTTTGTAGGGTAAAATGGCGGGTCGACAACATGAAACCGTTAACAGTTTATTACCCGATCATTACCAAACGGAAAGCCAACGTAGTTATACCGACCCAAGCACCCGTACAGATAATCTACAGAATGTCCGAAGCAATGCTCCACCCTTTGACCGAAACAATAAGCCGAAAGATCTGGACGCCGCAAAAGGCGCAGGCACAGGCGCAAACTGGGCCCGTAAGTTCCAATCTGGCAATATTACACAACCATCCGGAATGGACGTGGATGCTTACAATCAGGACGCCTACAATTCCTATTCCGCAGGACGTGGTTATGGTGACGAAGCCATGCAAAGTCATCTCCAACTGCAGAGATCACTGGAAGGTTTTCATTTTATTTATTATGAATTGAAGTGGAATGATTAAAAGCTTAAGCACGTTAGCGATAAACATTTTAAACAATCTAACAATACGCAATATAAATTACATATACCGATAGTTTAAAAAAACATCATTGAAAGAACATCGAACTTAAAATTCCAGTATGTATACTCATGACTGAAAAAAAAACATTGTTTGTGCAGATATCAAGCATATACATTATCCAAATTTAATTACATTTTTTTTTTAATTTTTTTTTTGCAGCAAGCAAGCAAATGCTGTTTGGCGTCTTTGGCAACGTGGTGTCCATCATAGAAGAGTTCGAAGGACGGGAAGACGTAGGGCAGAAAACCAAGTTACCTAAATCAAAAATTCCCATCTCGGACCAGACTCGAAAGTTAAACGAAGATGTGCGTTGACTTAACTGGACTTTGTTTTTATGAGGGTGTTTTTATCAAGCAGTAGATACTTCGAAAATAAATGCTTAATGTTAATCTAGCATCGGCTTATGTTATAACATTTTGATAACAGTTGATAATACTGCTTCATGTTTTGTCCATGTACTGATTATTTATGTTAGCGAGTTGGAGTGCATATCAAGATGATATTGACTTTAAATTGTTTTCTTATTTCGTTACCGTAATTGATACATGTTAATGAAACGAAAAAGTAGATACCACACGCAAGATTTTACTTAATCGCACACTCCTTTAATTTTCAGGTCCAAGCCGTCTTGGAGACCCAGCTGATTCTGTTCCAAACGCAAGCTGGGGCCTGTCCACCTGATGTAATGCAGTCTGCCAAGGACGACATGAAAAAGAAAACCCTTCTGTGGGCAGCCGTTCGCTCCGAACATGGCAGAGCTATTTCCGCCACGGATAGTTACATCGGACAGGTGTATGAAATATTGTCACAAGGAAAGACGCACCACTCTTTCTACGACCGACCAAGGTAAATGTTTAACGTATGCGTCGACAAAAAGGTGCATATATCTGGACAAACCAAACAGTTTATGTATATTATTATCATTTATTTCTAATACCGTATTTGATACCGTTGCAGCCCACAGATAGATGATCGAACCATCCAAGAAAACCTGCCTCACATTTTGTCGGGGAAGCACGCTGCCTCCATGCTGGACACGGATTTCAAACAGAACCGTGATAAGCAGGCCGTCATGCCAGAAACCAGAGTGGCTAAACAAGACGACTCGTATCGAAGTGGTTGGTAACATTTCAGAATAACCAAATTCAATGCAAGACGATTTTCTCATTTACAGTGCATTTCTATAATATTATTTCGAAACTTCCCAATCATCTTATTTCACTATATCCATCACAAAGAATATTATTTTGCTTTGTTTTCGCAAGTTATTATGGAAGTAGTTTAATTTTGACCGCCTTATGTAAAACTTCAATTATAATTCAGTTTATGTTTTATATTCCATTACATTTTATGACAAACATAAATTATTTATCATCTTACCATTTAGAATAAAAACAAACACATTTGTTTAGGTGTCATGACAAGCAGGGTATTTTATTTATCGAAAACACACGCACCAACACTGGTTCCAAAAAAAAAATAATTATTGCCATAAACTATGAATGGCTAATAATTGTCATTATACACAAAACTGAGAAAAAATAAGAGTATAACATGTATACTCGTTAATGTCCGGAACCAATGCCCCTTTCTATCTCACGTCATCCGTCTGCTCTCATAAAACTCACTGAAACACATAAAACATAATATTAACCTCTAAACAAACAGATCGTAAATAAATAAAACGATCTAAATTACGACTTCTCTCTACCCTGCTTGCCTGTCGAATGACAAAACCTACAAATCTGTGCACGAGGAAATTTTGATTTCCGCACCATTGAACATGTATCACCTTCAAAAAACCTGTAAAACCAGTTTATTCATTCACACAACGATAATTAATACATTTACTTTTGGCTATTTTCTTTTCTTTCTATGAAACTTTTTTTTATGTCCCCTCAACATATCTGCGATCAACAATTACATACATCATGAGGTCAACATGAAATTTATCTATGAATTTGTATGCTGCATTTAGACATTTGCACCGTCATGTGACTTCCTGACAAAGCCTGAACGACACTTTAATATGATAACGAACCTATTACCGCCAAAATGAAACGGACACCTCACGGTCGCCGCCATTGTTGTGTCATGTATGAAAAATCATAAGCGCATCTGACACACAATTTATTTTTGCTAATATTTGTTTTCAGGTGCAAAGAGAATATATCAAGTGAAACCGGAACTGCAAAACATACTTGAGGTGGATTATAAGCGCTTTGAACGTGAAGGTTTTGCAAGTAACAAATAATCCAAAATGAGTCATCACCGAAATGTGCGGATTTCACGGCTAAAACTTTTAACACCAATAAACGTGCATACATCTTTCATTTACATTCATGTTAAACTTTCGTTAACTCTTAATTAACTTAAAACCCAACACATAATGTGTTATTTTTTAATATTTGCAGGTGTGTAACTCGTGCTTTAAGTTTGTTTTGTTTGTAGTTGTAGTACGTAGCAAGAACTCATTCAGAAATATTTTAAACAATGTAATGTTATCTGATTTGTGAACATGGTGTAATGCATTTGAATCATTGTGCGATTGTTTTCTTCGATTATTCATGTTTATCCTCTTATATAAGTGGTGTGTTGATTTAAATATAATCTGAACTATGACTACTTTGGGTCATCCATCAAAATGTGTACTTGTACAATTAATGTTACTTACTATTGGTGAAACAGTCAAACAGCAATCCCAAGAACTTATTTGATTAATCGTATTTCAATTAAAAGCGAATTAATTTTTACATACTCGACGCAACTGATTTATTCGTCATATTGTTTTGTGTTTACGTAATTATTATAGTATGTATAACGCATAATTGTTCTCGTGTATTTATGTACTTTTGCATGCTTTTGTACTTTTGCATTATTTATACTTTCTCTTTCGTGTTAGGAACCGGAAAATTCAGTTGTCATACGAAAAACAAATATTTCAATGAATGTGTAGTGTATGTCTATTTCTGGTGTGCACGCCTGATACAAATTAAACATTGAATATGCTCTTTTCTGAATATTACACTTAGAAGAATATGTCATTCTGTTCCTAAGACTGCTAGAATAGTATCATTAATGAACTAGTTTTGCTTAAGGTGAACACAAAAATGACTTAAATATATGCGGTTATTTATTGTCATTCAAATTAAAGCGACCTCAAATATTCAGTCAAATTTTAATATTCATTTGTCACAAGTGAACGTAACATTAAACAGTTGCGTGTACCTAGTGATGTGTTGAGTTCCGAATACGACCTATTTTAGAATATAGGGCATGCACTTTCGATTGCACAATGATTTAAAAGTATCTAACTCTCGCGAATACATTAATTTTAAGGGACTAATTGTATGTTGTGTATTAACCATTTTAACCACATATATTATTTCTCATTTTATTATTTGTATAACGTTTTGTTTAATAGTTTTTTTTCTAAAACATTTACATCAGAATTTTTATAAAATTAGTTTTACATGAAATTGTTTGGTTGTAATCGTGATGCTTTTCGTTAATATTACTTCTAATAAAAGTTGTCACAACTCGGTCGTTTTGTTTTTGTTTTCTTCATCTAATCCAAATGCAAATGTGTTAACAAGGAAAACCTATATTTGATTATTCTTAATGTTATAGCAAATTTATTTTGTGCTCACCTTCGTTAAGTAATAAGTTTAAAATCACGGCAATTGTGTATCGTAAAATAGTGTTACACATACACTAACCAGCATTATATTTGTAGCTAGATTGCCCAAGTATATGAAGTAGATTTATTGGATTATATATTAAAACCACGCGCTTTGATATTCCTGAAATAAAAATCAATAATTGGTAACTAAGATTATAATTAACAAGTATCTTATTGATAATTGTCTTAATTTAAGGGAAAAATCTCGAATGCGGAATCTCCTTTTACAGGCGATTGCTTAATATATTCACTGAAATCACACCAAAAAACAACAACACAAAACTCAACACATTCGTTTTAAACGATATATTTAACTACGCCCTCATGAATATTCCTTGAAATCCGTAGCCGTTTCTAAATTTAGATAATGAAAATCGTGCACTATTAGTACCGATATCTGTATATAATCCTGTAAAGAACTATTACAATTTGATCTTAAAGATAGCATAAAGATAACAACGCAAAGCTATTAAGTGGTTGTTGTCTTGTTCAAGCCGCGATTTGGAATTTTGTCATAATCGACATTAATTTGTAGATCGAGAGGACGATTTCTGCGTAATTATGTTTAAGAATCCACAATTTTGGAGCATAAAGGTAACCGTTTGTATACCGATAAGACTTGAACCAATGCGATTGAGAGTTCATGCGATATATTTAATTTGTTACTGCTATTATTATACAATGAAGTATAACTAGTACGACTTCAATCTATTACAGGGATTTGATCACAGATATTCGTATTTTTGGAAAATGTCACTTAATATTTAAACTAACTTATCTATAATGTTTTAAATAGTCTTAAGCAAGAAAGAATATTGCCTATCCCCGGATTTGAACCCGGGACATGTGTGCGCAAAAGCTAGTGAGCTTCCACTGCGCTACGGAGGCTTTCTTATGTACCAGCGAATTATAAACGCTATATTGGTAGAACACATATAAGAAAAAGCGTTACAAATTCTTTACTACTTTACCGATTTCGAATGGTGATAATCCATTAATGAACCAATCATTGTCATGTTTAGCCAGGAGTTATTTCGCTTGTTTAAACATAATCTATAAATTCGTTTTTATATATGACAATTCTTTTGAAAATCGTCATTTTATCAAATGTGAACAAGTCCCTTAAAGGTATGCGTAATTGAGACTTTTTGATTAAATTTGTTTACGAAGTAAAATGACTAAAGTGAATACATTCTTAAATATTTACTTACATGGCATATAACTAGAAAGGTCCCCATATGGGTTTCAAATTTTTATAACTACATATGAGATTACCAATAGGCACAGCCTATCTTTGGTCGATTTAATATGCTTGCGCCTCGGAGATTGGACTTAATAAAATTATTTACAACTCTGGTAATTATTCAAAAGTACTCTGGTAATTCTTCACAAATTGTTTAGTGTTATGTTAATGTCATAGTCTTGAAATATTTACATTTATTGTTAAAAATGGTAAAGCTTTTTTTATATTGAAATCCATATAATAAAAAAATACCTTAAGTATCAATTTGATTGTCTTTTCATATTTATTCCCTTTATCTGACTTAAATACACAAAGCTATTACTCGAAATCTTAAGTGTACATGCATTAGCTTTTTCTTTGTTTTAGCCAACCAAAATTTAGGAGAAAACTTCTTTAGTTATGGAATTTAAAAATAAAAAATAGTCCTACTCACTTCACAAAAAAGCGCATTTTGCAAGGTTGTGTTTCTCTCTCACGTCTCGTGTCGAGCAGAGTAAATGGCGTGCTGTGGTGCACGTGACCACTCTGTTTCGGAAATTATTCAATAGATTGTCACACGATTTATCTATTTAATGATAATGCATCAATATTTCTAACGGATGTTAAACGTGCATTACCAAGCATACTATCTTTCAATGTTATTCCGACCTCGCCAATAAGTGAACTGCGTATATTTTTGAGTATATGGTCCAAACACAAAATATTTCTTTAAAGCGATGTACAAGAACAATTTAATTTCTAAAGCAACACAATATATAACACTTTTGAACTCAACCAACATATCATTCAGACAAGCATTTTGACAAAGTTACATGAAGATTGAGCATGAAATATGACTTCTACAGTGTTTACAATTTTTTTTTGACCTAGTGACCTAGTTTTTTACCCAGCATGACCCAGTTTCGAACACGATCGAGGTATCATTGGGAAAAATCTTCTAACCAAGTTTCATGGAGATCGGACAAGAAATTTGGCCTCTAGAGTGTTTACAAACCAATGTGGACGACGGACGGACGGACGGACGGACGTACGACGGACAAAGACCG
>VMBQ01010917.1:0-16047 GCA_007657795.1 Dreissena rostriformis | reverse complement strand
ATTATTATTATTATTATCCAACTACTTCCAGATCTATGTGCGTTGCTTTACACCAGAAGACGACAATCAGATCAATTCTAAATTATATGCATATTGATTATCCGATGCAAGTCGGACTGCAGTTCATTTCAGTAATTTTACGACCTACATATTTCTTCTGTAATCGAATCCATTTTGCGATACTTGAAACCATCGTACGATTTTATTGGTACTCCTTATTTAATAACATAAATAGAGTTGCTGAAAACCATTTCCCGCTGTTCGAAAACGCAATTTAATAGCGAACGAAATGGAGACTTAACAATTAGATTATCAATGATTTCTCAGCTCGGCAGAGGCAGTAATGCAGGGAGCGGCGGGGAGAACTGGAAGATTGGAAAGACATTACTCGCATCGCCGCTCACTGAGCTACGTTAAGAGAGACAGCGTCATGGGAACCAATGCGGCCGCATTCTAGCCTCTCATGATCACACTAGTAGCGCACATAGCAGTTGTACCATAATAGTATAACATTGCATAGCATGACATGATATTGCAGACGTCTTTCAAATAATGTTTACAATACCAAAGAAGCCGAACACATGTATGGTTAATCTTAATAAAGAAAATTAACATGTACATTTATTGCATTCAAGGATATGTTTTTTGAAGACCACATTATAGCTCTGGATAAGTTAAAATCATATAATATGCGCAATGTATTTTAGTTATACATGCTATCTCCTACATTGACTTTATTCGTCTTTGAATATTCAGCACAACTTATTTGAATTCGTTAACCAACTCAAAATACATTTGCATTGACAACTCCGACAGCTTTCCAGTAGATTACACTCGCGGTATTGACATAGGGCTCATGTAATATGTCATTCAGTATCGCTCACAGCGGACGCTGTATAGAATACGTGTATGTTATGATAATTCAAAGCAATGGACATTATACAGAGTGCATTCTTTGTTTTCCTGTCGAGTGTCTGACAATAACAACACCAGTCCACCATAATGGCAAGTGTTAGCAAAAACATCAGACACAAAAACATAATTGTGAGTCGTCGAAACCCATTCTTGTATTCCCTGAAGAACACTTTTCGTGTCGCGGTAATGCATAATATAACTCACACGTCTCTTTTGTATAAAATTGTGAATGCGAAAGAATTTTCTTGTCATAAAATGAACCGATACATCAAAATAACAATGTCCTTAATCAACACAAATGGTTTCCGAATACAATTATTCAACACTGCTTACTGGTTCTAATTGAACCCCAGTGCAGGGCACTAGAAATATGCACTTTCATACTCTTAATGCACTTTCATATTCTTAATGCACTTTCATATTATGAATGCACACATCGTCTTAATGCAATTTCATGCTCTTAATGCACTTTCATATTCTTAATGCACTTTCATATTCTTAATGCACTTTCATATTATGAATGCACACATCGTCTTAATGCACTTTCATATTCTATATACACTATAATATTCCATATGCACTTTCTTTGATATTCAATATGCACTTTTCGATATCCTATATTCACTTTCTTTGATATTCTATATGCACTTTCTTTGATATTCTATACAGGTGTGCACGTTTGCGATATTGTATCTTACAGAATAACGCGGTGATACTCCTGTATTGCAGATGCAATTTTCCAGTGTTATAAATAAAGCATGCTGATTCTCCAATGGTCAAGATCTTTGTTACGTATACTTATATAATTTATGATAATTGCTTCGCTTTATTGCACAATAGCTTATTTACAATGTCTCAGACGTTGTTTTGTTTTCAAAAATGGCAAGATTTGAAAATAATTTCAAACCAAAGTTTGTATAATGGGCATCTAACACAAGTATTCAAATGTTCTACTCCACTGCACAAAACCGCCGCTAGAGCTAAAAGTACAAAATGAGTCCAACGTTTTGCATTTCGTTCATATTTTTAAACCCCTTGGTCAGTTTTGATGAAACTTCCTAAAATATTCCATGAATTCGGTTCTATTGGCTATTTTGAATGTTTATCTAGACTAATACTTTTTATTCATTTACTTCTGTCTCAGGTCCGTTAATATTCATTGTCGCCATCGTACTATCGCACTATCGCATTGTTGCCCTCTGGATTTTAATGTGTAACCACGATGGCCCTAACGGTATTCCGTAAATTTATGTTTAACGATAAAGTTCGTTCATGCTTCTTCTTTACAATTCACTAAATTTATTTCTGATATAAAACAATGCATTAAAGTTCATTTATACTAATTTGCGTTTCGCTGACGATGATAAGTATGGTGGTGGTGGTGGTGGTGGTGGTGGTGGTGGTGGTGGTGGTGGTGGTGGTAGGGATGGTGATGTTGATGATGATGATGATACAATTTAATTATGATAATGTTTGAAAGCGAGTTGTGCGAATCGAACTTATATTATCATTAATGTGAAGAAATGCGGCTTCATCTATTTTACTTTACCTGGCGATGGAGGCCAGCGTAAGTTTCTCGATAGGCTAATTTCTAATGGCTTCAAAAATATTATTCAAAATTAAAACGAGTATGTCCCATATCAAATGATTCTCATTTGCCAAGTTTAGTAACTCAGTTGTTGTGTTGTTAAAATTAAAGTAATTTTACACTTTTATCAATTTGATAAAGCTTAGCGCTTTCATCTTATACTCAATACGCCCTTTTCAAGTTTTTCCGGTATTACAACTAAGTTTAATCACTAATGGTTTGAGAGAGATATTTCGAACTCAAAACCATTATCCCTGTATTAAAATGAACCGAAATATCTGTAATTCTATTTTGAATTTTGAAAAAAGAAGGGGCTTAACTATTACATTATTAAATACATATATAAACACACTATAGGCAAGTTCACTTGTTTCGGTAAGTGGTTTATCTCAGAATTGGATTAAGGGATGTGATTCAAACATTATACTTCTATTATCAATATTAAAACGAACTGATTTATCAAGTTTTGTTTACTTAATATTGCTGAAAATGTTTCAAAACTATAGGCAATTCTAAATTAAGACATTGTAACATACAATCCATACTGACCGGCCAAGTTCTTCAAACAGGGGTTGTCACTCGCTTTCTCAAAAGCGAATTCAGATATTTTGTTTATGAAACTTATTCATATAAATATTTGCGAAATTGCGACATAGTACATTAAATCATCATTTGTCATTTGTTTTAACAAATATATCTAAAGAAATACGGTAGTTAGGTCGGTAAAGATAGTTTTCGTAAATGTTTACAATCTCTTTTCACCATTTTCTTTTCTTTTCGCTACTATAAATAAATCTAATTTAGTACATATGATCGAATTAGCGAAACTCAATCCCGAATAGTACACATAAACGGTCGGATTTCCTTAAAAATCTGTTACATGTCTGTTATTTTCCAAACATATCAATCATAAATGTTTATCAGGCGTAAACAATATGGTTGTTTCTACTTACCCGACCGAACCTTATTGCGTGTGCCGACTCTAAATTTTTTAGCTCACCTGAGCACGAAGTGCTCAAGATCAGCTTTTGTGGTCACCGGCGTTCATCTTCGTGTGGTGTGAGGTATTCTCTGGTTAGTTTGTGGTGTACCTCGTCCACTTTTAGCTCGTTGCCACAATAAACGGCATATGTTTCATCCAAACTTGATAGAAAGAATGTGTATCTAGACAATATCTAGGCCGAGTTAGAATCTGGGTCACGTGCGTGTAAAAACTAGGTCACCAGGTTATATCTTATAAAAATTCTTCACACTCGAGGGGCAATATTTATGACTTAAGCTTGATTAAACTTGATCCCAATGTATATCCTGAAATATATATTACAAGTTTGAATATCCTCAAATATATTTGACAAGTTTGAATCTGGCTCAGAGGCTTTTCAAATCTAGTCACCAGGTCAAAGCTTAAAATCCGTGCCGCCATTATATGTCACATTTAGAACGCAGTCTTGATGAAACTTGGTCAGAATTTTTATTTTGACAATATTAAGGCCGGGTCAGTGTGGTCAGAAACTACATCACATGATCAAGTCTTCAGCAATTGGTGTCCATGAACTGGTGAGCGCTTAAGGGCCATCACGACCCCCTTGTCTTTTGGTATCCCAAGTTGTGATTTCTGTCGTGTTTGCTAAACTTGATCAAATTCTCTTAATTAAACATAAAGTTTGCGATCATTGTTTGCTGTATTTGCTAATATTTGCGAAATTAACTTTAAATGAACACAAATAACCGAACAAAGGATGTTAAATAGAGATCGGAAAGATTTCTTTTTGTCATGGCATCGTAAAAAGTGAACGAAAACAAAAAACACCCGTTTAGCCGACCTAATTTGTGTGGCAGTGTTAGTGGCAACAAATGCCATTTTCTTTTTGGCCTTAGTTGTGAGCTATCAGATTCAGTCGTCTTAAGATCTCAAGTAAGTCAGTGCCCAATCACGTGAGATTGTCCTCTCTTTTATCTTATTTTATTCTACTTTGCATACAAGATCTCTCAACAAGATGCGGAAGAGACTGGGGCAGTTGGACAGGTTTGTAAATGTTATATCTTAATTATTTATAAACGAATATAGTTAACATAAATAATCGCTTTCAAAATAAGTACCCTGCTGTTTCTCTCCATAACTTTGACTTTTCGATGAGAGAGTACTTTATAGTTTGGAGACATATTTTTACTCTAAATTGGGAACCTTTGTGTCAAACACGAATGCATGTTATAATTATGAACACATTTTTATGCATGCATTTTTTACATATTAATTTGTTTATTCATTATTATTATAAATGTAAGTAAAACCATACTACATTGATTGAAATACCTATTGTCACTTTATATGTATATAACAGTAGAGCAATATGATTATTTTATTTCATAATTCGCCTGGGTCGCATTTGGTATTTTCTTTGTTTAGAACATTTTCTGTAAAAAAATAACACTACACTGCCTTAAACTAAAACAAAAGGCATAACGCGAACAAATAAGTGTTCACTATCATATCATGTATTATTTTATAACTATAAATACATACTATGTAACTGTTAATGTATTCAGCTTGGTCATTTTTCCACGCACTACGGTAGCAGGCAGGTGAAATCCATATTATGTTTTCTTCACGTTCGCAAGTGAAGGTCACAAGTGAGCACTTGCAAATATTTACGTGCGCACAAGAGAGTCTCCGCGTTCGAACTTGGAAGTCCTCCCCTGCGCACGTGAAGACTGTCAACCAATGGCGTTACGGGAGGCATTACATTTCAGGCGATGTAGCAGGCTAATTGATGAAAGAAATTATTCTGATGTCATTTTATGACACCGCACTTCAGTAATTTTGAACAGATGCTAGCCGCTTAAAAATGGATAAAAGACTTTAGGATAGTGCGTTACTGACTAATACGCAATACGGCAACGAATCATACAACATAAACTTTCCGAAATGCAGGATATGCCGAGCATTCCTTGTGCACAGGTCAACAAAACCACATTAGTACGCCAAATACTGAAAAGAAAGTTGTTGTATTTTAGCTTATGGTATACGTCAAATCTATATGAATGTAAAAGATTTTATCAGAACGAAAACAAATGAACCAAACCTCCCTCACAGTCATGAAAAAGTATGAGAACTTTGCGTTGTTTCTGTGTAACTGGAGGATATACGATAACTTCTCAACAACGTTGTATAATTCATTCACGTTTATCATAAAATCGTTTGAAATAATAGGATTGCAAAAACGTGAGCATTTGCGTTTTAAAATGGTCGATTACTGATTTCACGATCACCGGGTAAACCAAAAAATACTGACACCGGATTATTACGCTGGGAACTTTTGTAAAAACATTGAACTTCTCAATTGAAAGGCCTTAAAATCGTTAAATGTTCTATTTTTTGGAAATGCAACGACTTGATCTTTCGCCAAATACATTTGGTCAACTGTTCGATGCATTTGTAACACCAATACTTAAACATTCGTACTAAGTGTGTGGTCATACCAAATCAAAGGAACTAGACAAAAATTCAAAGAATTCATATTGAATTGTGTAAAAGAGTATTAAGAGTAGAAAGAAATGCGTTTAAGTGTTGTTTATAACGGGGCACTTAAAGACTGTATTAATGGGAAGAGACATTGGGTAATCAATGTAAGAAATCTTATGGGTTCTGGTACATGTTTGGAAATTATCAGTATGTAAATAAAAACGTATTTCTCACTGCATTTTAATGCGGAGTCATATATTGTTTTAATTCTGTACTAAGAATTTAAAATATCATTTGAATATGAAAAATATGTGGCTTACCTAATTCTTATTTGTAATGTCTTACCTAAAAATCTCCGACTTGATTTCTGTAGATTAAGAATGTCAATTCACCCATTAAGAATACAAAAGGGCAGGTTCAGTAACAATCGCGTAGCAGTGGAAGAAATATATTGAATTTGTTGTAACTCACGTGACATAGAAGACGAATACCATTTTATGTTAATATGCCCTTGTTATAACGATACCAGGAAAACATACATACAATCTTATTTTTCGAGCGACTATCAGTATATAAATTTCTAAGCCTTGTGAAAACATGTACAAAAGAAAAAGTAATCAAGTTATCTGTTTCTGTGAAAGAAGCTTTTTTAATCAGGAAGTCCACATTAAATGTCGTTCAAAATACGACCATCTGAATTGTTATGTTTGATTGCGTGTTCGTTTATTTAATTGTTTGTTTAATTGTATGCATATAATCTAATATATCTAAGTTAAATAAGAATATAACATATTTGTACATAATGTATGCTAATATTATAAGCATAATGATCCATAGGTTATTTGTTAGACGATCCATTGCCAACATTTATTTTACACAACTAAAATATGCTGTATCCATATACAGTTGTGAAAGAGACATGTTTGATGTTAAATTTGCTGACTTATTTCGTCCAAGCATAATATGTGGGCTATTTCTTTCTATTTTTATTAGCATTATAATCAATTTTCATTAAAATGTATGTTCCATAAATATTAAAAGCATAATATTATGAGCATAATAATCCTCATGGTATACGTAAAATAATCATTTTTCATTTAAGTTTATGTTCCATAAATATTAATAGCATAGGTGATTGTCACCCGGTTACCTGGTTAAATAAATAATTTGTGAAATTGCGATGATTATTTAAAAAAAAATACCACCACTGTCATGTATTATGTTATATAATATATACACTACTGTACTATCACTTTCTTTGTACATTATCTTTTGATATGTCTATTGTAACATGGATAAGACTGACGATGTACTATGTACAAGTCGTAATAAATATCTGTTCTGTGCTGTTCTAAAATGATTTTTGTCGAGCCCGCTTGCGAAAAGCTCAATATGGAAGTCACACTGCTCGCGTGCGTGCGTTAGAGCTTTCCGGACTGGAACATTATCATGTATCATGTCATTTAAAAAAACTTCTCACAAACAGCATCCATCCCATGACGACGTGTCGCATGTAGCACCCATCTCCCTAACTCAAAAGTCAGCGTCACGCTTAGAGAACTGTGTATAACAATACATTTCTATGTCCTTTTTTTAATGTTATTTTGCATTTTTTACAAAATATCAAGTAGACGTTTAGACCGTTAGGTCAGTGTATATGTTGAGAATATTCAACAATCGTCTGGTTCACAACTTTCATCGTACTACCGTCCAGCTATTGTTACATGTGTTAGTGAACAATATCGTATATAAAGCGTTATTAAGAGTAAAAAAGCACTTATGTTGTTTTTTCCAAACACTTCTATTCCTTATTCTATTCAAATACATATATTATAGAAATAAAACACAATAAAAACATGTTTTTGCTGTTTTGCTCTGATATACAAACAGAAGACTATATAATGAAAATTATTTTCAAGCAACATTATGGTATTCCATCAAAAACAGGGTTATACAGAATCAATATAAAATCATATTAAAAATACGGTTTGATACGTCACAGTCTGTGCTGTTAAGCATAGATATTTCGTTCACTCTGTCTTATGATGGACGGGGTGACCCGGGCTCGTTTAGTCCATTAACCCTTTGCATGCTGGGAAATGTGTCGTCTGCTAAAATGTTGTCTGCTAAATTTCTAAAATTAGCATTTTCTTCGATTTTTTTCAAAAAATACTATCAGAATAGCAAACAGTTTGGATCCTGATGAGACGCCACGTTTTGTGGCGTCTCATCTGGATCCAAACTGTTTGCAAAGGCCTTCAAAATCCGGTTCCAGCGCTCAAAGGGTTATCATCGGGTGCTGGTCGTTGTAACCCGATTCTTTCCACGAACACTCTCTCAATCAGTCTATGTTATTTTCTTTCCTAAATAAATTTCTCTCACACTTTATTTCCATGTCGCTCTGTCTCCTGCTCATTCTCTCTTCTTCAATTTATATCTCTTACTCGGTCTCTTTGTTAATTTGTCCACTTTCTAACTATCTCTCTCCTTCGCAAACTTTTCCTCTTTATACTCTGTTCACTTTCTCCTCTCATCGCTTTCTCATATGCAGAGAGACCGAGTTAGACCTTGTTACATCAGACATTAATCATTCTCATTTTGTTCCTTCTTACAAGTCTGTACCGACATGAGAGCTGATTCTAACAGATGAAAGCCCTTAAATAAAAATAGAATTGGCTATGCATGCTTCATAAAGAATGTATAATTTACTTTATTCTGAAATTTTTTACTTAGTTGCTAACTTTCAACCGTTTATGGAAAGTACACTGATCTACGGAAGACCCGCGTGTCGTGCGTGTTGCGTATTGGTAATTGTTATTTTCAATGAGTTAATTGCGTTCTTCCAAGTGCCAGTTGCTTAATGATTACGTTTAAAATCCCAGAAGTTCTCTAATTAAATGGCAAAATTAAGGCATACTTTCCACGTGATGAATCTATGCATACCTGTGAGTAACAAAGTATTATTCTGCTGTTCTTCTATGTGTAGTTGTGTTCTGCTAATTGTAAACTGCTAAAGCGAAACCCTACTTAACTAGTATTTGCTGACTGCTTAAAGTTAATCGAGTTCAGCAAACAAACGATAAACGTTTTCTGTTTGATTATTGCCAAATGCTATTTACCAAATACAAGCAGCTACTTATTTTAAAAATGATCGCACAATACATAATCATTTTTAATCAAGGAATTACCATTTCGTATATAAGCAATTTGCAGTTAAGCATTTAACAACGGCCCTCTTTATTATATAGTTTGTTCGCGTAAGTGTCTAACCCAGGTTTGGACCTGTATTGACCTTAAGCAACAGCTAACCAAGTATTAGAGAAATTTCCAGCCAAGAGACACTAATTAATAAATCCAAATATTTCATTGGCTGCTTTGTGAAAAATCTCCAAAAACATTGTCTACATCCCTGCGTCAGTTTTGATGAATGAGTAAATATTATAGGATTCATACTGCTAAGTATTTGAAAATCCAGACTTTTCTGTGCAAATGTTCAAACAACACATAACAAATTCGCATTAAATTTCATCTCGCAGAACTTCAGGATCAAAGCTTGGTCAGTAAATCGTCAATTGGCAGCCAAAATGGGCTATCGATACACGCATGTTTTCTGATACAGTCTTTCTTTCAAGATAATATAACATAAACAAAAAACACGAACAATAATCGTTGTTGAAATACCACGGCCTTTCATCACTGGATCCACCTCTGTTTGGCATTAATAAAGGAGCCAATGATACTTCTTAGGCGGCGCTATGGACCGGAAGTTTTAAAAAAAACGATGGATAGTCGGTAAGTAGGTGTTATATGCTTAAAATGCATCATGACCTTCTGAATGCGATTGATAAGCACCAAGTAACATTAGTTGTTATGATTGTTTTTAGTGCCGCCTTCGACACTATTGACATACCAATGGCAATTTCAATCCTACGAAATGATTTTGGAATTGGAGGAACTCCTCTTAACTGGAAAGAATCTTATCTGACTGAAAGATCAATGCGAGTTGATGTAAATAACTCTTCTTTAAAATATGAACCCATTAAGTACAGTGTTACCCAGGGCTCCTGTGCCGGTCCACTGATATTCATCATGTACATCGCTGCGTTGAATAAGGTTGTCAAAAAAATACCCAGCAGGTCTATATGGTTACGCTGACGATCACAAACTTGCGTTCCAAAATCAACCTGGAAATCCTCAAAATGAAGAATCAGTGTTACAACATGTCGGTAATTGTTTGCAAGACGTAATAATAATAATAATAATAAAAGCTTTATTTACAGAAGGTTACACATTAAGACAATGACACATTATACATATTATGCAGATGAATCAATACTTTTTTACAATGTGGCCTTCTTAAAATAACATACACATATAGATCTACAACAAGTAAAACATTCAAACAATATTTTCTAACACCCATACATAACACACATTTTGCCTTTTAGACAGACACACATGAAATATCATTGATTAGAAAATAACATGACATATCATTGATTAGAAAATAGATGTGTTTTATATTGCCTTTTAAAAGCAGAGAAAGAGCATGTCATTCTTATTTCAATTGGTATACTGTTCCAAATATCCATTCTATGGTATAAAAAAGCTCGTTTTTTATAACCTGTATTCGCTTTGGTATTAACAATATCGTTATGGGTGGCAGATCTTAAGTTATATTTGTGAAAAAGTTATAATATTATTTAAATATTCTGGAGTCTGATTGTTGACACATTTATATATCAAGATTGCCGCGTGGTACTTACATCTATTATTAAACGAGAGCCATTTAAGCTGTGAAAACAATTCTTTGGATGGTGTTCTATTTGGCTTATGTAGAATGACTTTCGCTGCGCGTTTTTGTGAAACATTCACTTTTGTTAAATTGGTTTTATTAGCGCTGCCCCAGATCGTACAACAGTAATCGAAAGTGGTAAGAATATATAAATTATGAAATAATTTCTTCATATCAAAAGTGAGAAAATTTGATATCTTTTTAGCAGAGTTATTTTACTGCTTATTTTAGAGCATGTTTTATCAATGTGTATTTTCCATTGCAGATGTTTGTCGATATAAAGTCCTAACATTGTATGGCTAGTGACATTTTCAATAGCGTTATTATCTATTTTCAGATAAAGGTTGATATTTTTAATTTTTTGTTTCGAGCCAATAAGCATGCATTTTGATTTATAAGGGTTTATCATCATGTTATTGAGGGTGCACCATTTTTGTATGGAATAAATATCATTTTGTAAGTTAGTCTGAATTTCTGAAGGATTGGCCCCAGTAGCATATAGTGTCGTGTCATCAGCATACAAGTCTATGTCTGATTGATTAAGTAATAATCCAATATCATTTATATAAATTAGAAACAAGAGAGGACCCAAAATAGAACCTTGAGGGACACCACTCTTAATAGTCAGAGGGGTAGAAAAACTAGTCCCTAGTTTAACGCATTGTTGTCTTTGACTAAGATAAGAATGAAAAAGGGACAAGGTACCATCCGAAAAGTGATGAAGTTTTAGTTTGTATAACAGAATTTCATGATCTACTAAATCAAAAGCTTTTTTCATATCAATAAAAACAGAGCCAATACAATTACCATTATCTACATCCTTTAGCCACTCATCAATCAGTCGAATCAGTGCTGTTTGGCAAGAATGATTTTCTCTAAAGCCTGACTGATGTTTATTTAACACATTTGTTTTACGAAAGAATTCTTTTAATTGATTTGATAGATGTTTTTCGAATATTTTGGATATAGTTGGCAAAATTGAAATCGGACGATAGTTATTACAGTCCTCTCTGTCTGAGTCTTTATATATTGGTATAATATACGCTTCTTTTACCAAATCGGGGAAAATTCCTGTACGAATACTATTATTTATTATTGAGGTAATTGGTACAACAATATGCTCTCCACAGTATTTTAAAATATTTGCACCGATCCCGTCGATTCCTGTAGCCTTGTTAACATTTAAATTGCCAATTATTTTACTTACTTCGAGAGGGGTAATGTAATTTATAGAAAATTCATGCTGTTTTAAGGATTTGTCGAGATATAACTTTAAATAAGCAAAGTTTTTTTCGTGAAATTTCAGCTTATCAACAATATTTGATATGTTTGTAAAATGCTCATTTAAGGCAATTAGAATCCTACTTTTGTCCTCAACATACACACCGTTCACTAGAATTTTATTTGGCAAATTCACTCCGCAGTTTTGATTATTGTCATTATTAGATATCATTTTCAAATTTTTCCAAATATGTGCCGTACTAGTACCATTTTTAACAGCATTGTTGTAATATTCTTTCTTGCTTTTGCGAATTAATGCAGTAGTTTTATTTCGTAACAGTTTATAATTGTCCCAGTCTTTAATTTTGCGGAAGTGATCTCTATCGCGCATACTTTTAATAACTTCTTTGTTTATCCATTTTGGCATATGTGTGCTTTTTATTCTCTTTTGCTTGTAAGGGGCGTGCTTTTCTAAAACGCTATTCAATATTCTATATAAAGATTGGAGGGACATATTTGGATCGTGAACAGTTTCAATTAAATTTAGTTGCGAAACCGATAGATCAAATTGGAAATCAGATAGCACAAACTTTTTAAAGCATCTGTATCTAATATTCGAGTGAGTACCTTGCTTTGAGATTTTATAGTTAATTTTCCTTGTCATGCATACCGGATAGTGGTCGCTTATAGATATTTGTGGGACATAAGTAGTACTTACTCTGTCAGTTCGATTAGTATATATATGATCAATTACTGAAGACGATTTATCTGTGACTCTGGTTGGTGTGGTTATTAGTTGCACGAGACCATGCTTTAATACAGTTTTTGTCCACATTTTGCATTCGTAGGACTTGCTGTCAGCAATGTATTTAAAATTGAAATCACCTAATATGTGATACTCAATGTTTAAACCTTCAAACTTATAAAGTAATTCATCAAATTTTTCTATCCATTTTTGCGTCTCATTAGGTGGACGATAGATAAAATTTAACAGGAAAGATTTTGTATTTTTAAAGCATATCTCAATACATACAGATTCAATCCCATCAGGCTCTAAGTCTGGCCTATGTTTAAATGGTACATGGTTACCTATATAAAGCAAGATTCCGCCACCCTTTTTTTGACTTCTGTCTTTACGAATGTATGTAAAATTCGGAATATTTAAATTTACATCAGACAAACTTTCGTTCAAAAATGTTTCACAAAAACCAATAACATCCACATTACATTTTTCAGACAACAAAATGTACTTAATTTCATCAAGTTTTGGCAAAAAGTGTTGAATATTTAAACTTACGATATGAAGTCCCTTTTTTGAAAATTCTAAGGTAGACCCTGCTGAATCATCTTTATCCTCGCAAAAATTTAATCCTTCATTTGCAATAGGGCTTGAGAATGAAACATCATTATTATTGCATGACATATTATGACATTGTTCAGAGTAATCAGAAACTTTAATACTGGCATGAAAGACACGGTCTATATCACCATATTTTAGCACTATTTCGGATTCATTACATATACAAATCTTAAAATTACAATTTTCACAAACCTCATTAAGTGCTTTAAATTTGTTGTGTATCAGTACATGTTTGTGTCTGTCTACGCGTTCCTACTGAGCCGAACTCAATCGTCTGCATTCACTAGTGTAGTGATTATTGTAATGACAGTACTCACAATGTCTTTGTTGCTGACCATAATTACTACTGTTCTGATATCGATATAGATTCTTCTGGCCATCCCTTCTGTCACGTGAATCGCCATTCCTTGAGTCTCGATTAGATGCGTATCTGCGGAAACCGTTACTTCCTGATTGCATCTGATAGTCATTTCGCCCGTCACGTGAGTCGCCATTCCTCAAGCCATGACCTGGTGCATGATTACCGTAGCCGTATCTGCCGGTGTGCGTCTGAAAACTGCCTCTTCCGTCACGTGAATAGCCATTTTTCGAGCCTCGTCCTGGTGCGTTATTTTTATAGCCATAACTTCCGGTTTGCAACTGATAGGCACGTGAAGCGCCGTTTCTCGAACTGCCTCGGTCAGGAGCATTAGTAACGTATCCATTACTTCCGGATTGAGTAGAGTGAAGTGTGTAGCTACGATTAGCTTGTCGATCTTGTTGCACGCTCGTCTTCTCTTTTATGATGTGCACGGCTTTGTTTATGTAAGCCACTAGCGTACTGCAGCCTCTAGCGTGTAGATGTATCCCATCGCTGCCATACAAATGTTGAGCCATGTTACCATTTTCAGAAATAAAGGATGTATACAGTTCAATAAATTGAGCATCTGTTTATTCGCATATTTGTTTAATTATGTCATTCAGTGGAACTACATCTGCATCTCGTCTTGGGGCAACTGTGCACAAGTATACAGTGCAGTTATGTCCATTAAGTTCATGTAGCAGTTGCTTTATCTCACGGTATGCTATTCTTGCATTGCCTCCTTCCGCCATGTCATTCCCACCAATATATATTATCACATTTTCGTAATTTGTCATGTCCCATGAATCCAGCGTCAAACGAATGTCTTTAATTTTCCACCCTGGTAGAGTTTTAATGCGTGTATTTTTATTTAATCCACGCTTGTTAATACCACTAAGAATTGAGTCACCTATTAATAGTGTTTTTAAAGATTTATCTGATTTATTTGCCGTGTACACAATATCAGTATTCAAAACGTCATTGACTGTATGACTCGGTTCAAATTCAAAACGAACAATTCAAAAACATAGGTTATTATTTACGGTTCCGAACAACAAATGTCAAAAATAAATATCCCCGGCATACATATTGGTGGCTGTGATATTAAATGTGTGTATCATCTTCGAGACCTTGGTGTACACATGAATTACACTTTATGTTTTGATCAGCACATCAAAAGAAAATGTCAAATCGCTAGTGCACAATTAAAAAAGCAAAAAATCCTTCGTAGACACTTATCACAAAAATCTGCAAAGGTCCTCGTGCACGGCCTAATTCATTCTCACCTAGACTTTTGCAACGGACTTTCCACTTAAATTCCAAAATATCAGATTGACAGACTGCAGCGAATTCAAGCCAGCCAGAATTGTCGCTGATGTTTCGCACGATCAGCCAAGCAATGAGATCCTCAGGACACTGCACTGGCTCCCAATATATGCACGTGTTATGTTTAAAATACTCGTGTTCATGTTTCGAACTCAATTCGGCACCGCTCCAATCTACATCAAATAGCTGTTCACAACTGGTGAAGGTCGATACAGCCTTAGATCAATTGATGATAATAATATCAACATCCCAAGAACTAGAACAAAGAAGGCTGATAGATCAACAGCAGTGATTGGACCAAAGTGGTAGAATGCTGTTCCAAAAGACTTTAAATGCACACAGAGCGAATTTTAATTTAAAACTAAACTTTCTATGACAATTGAGCTTTTTATGCCCCCTTTTTCAAAAAGGGGGTATATTGTTTTTGGCCTGTCTGTCTGTCATTCTGTCATTCTGTCCCAAAACTTTAACCTTGCTCATAAAATGAAAACTCTTGGGTCTATGTTCTTTAAACTTCACATGTGCGTGCATCTAATTGACATCTACAATCAAACATGGTTTGAGGTCACTAGGTCAAGGTCACTCTGACCTTTACATTCAAGATATAACATTGTTTCAAAATAGCTGCCATGCGGCTTCAAAGCGCAGTAGAAGTCATTGTGTTTCACAAACACAGCTCTTGTTAGTTATAGAACTGTGTACAGCGCAATTGAATCGTGTCAAATAATTTTATAAATGTACTTGTATTTGTATATGTTTTTGTAACATATTTCGCCTTAGTGTAAAAGTCGGGCAATGTTATGCGATTCACCGAAGATTAAGTGATCAAAAATTGTATAGGAACATTACCATGAACCATTTGAAAACGACAACTATATTTTGTTGCAAAACTATAATTCATTATGTGCAATTAACAGATATGTAATCGTTTACATTAACACGTTCCGAAAACCCAGATTTTGTGTTGAACTTTTAATTGAACTTTACATTTATAAAGTATGGAAACGTATATGGTACACCCTGATTCTATGATGATGTC
>VMBQ01010916.1:0-24608 GCA_007657795.1 Dreissena rostriformis | reverse complement strand
AGTAGTAGTAGTAGTAGTAGTAGTAGAAGAAGTAGTAGTAGTAGTATTAAATTGACATACCGATATGGTTACAAGTTGTACCCGTCCACCCCGAGTCACAGTGGCAAGTATGGGGGTGATGCGGATCATAGTGTCCATTTCTACATTCGATATCACAAGTTCTTCCCGCAAATTTAGTGGGACAATCGCAACGGGCAGGGTAAGATATACTCTGGAGCCCGCCATTTAGACAGTGTATTTCACAATGTGTGCCTGCATAACCCTGGTTACACACGCATTTGTGACCGTCCCAATGTCCGTGATAGCCACAAACTGTAAATTGGTGCATATACTTTTATGATTATAATTCGGACCCGTTCCTTTGACTTTCGAACACAAATGGCCTTAATTAGGGATACTAGTGTCTGAATAACTTTCAGGTTCACAATGATTATCTGAGACTCATAACTTCAAGTCACATTTTATGAGTATTTGATCATTTACCACTTTCTACAATGAAGCCGTTTATACTTAGTTTGTAACATACATTTGGAATACGCCTCTTAAGTTTTGTTCTGCAAAAAGCATTCGATTATGTTGCACGCGTACTTGAAATTCCGAATATGAAGCTGTGTATCGCGAATATAATTACAACAGTTGACAACAGACACGTGTCGTTATTCCAGCTCGATTCGATTCAGTTGAATTCTTTCATAATGTCAATAAACAGTGGAAAAAAAACCTTATTTAATAAAAATAGAAATTGATGTTTTTTCCTAGATAATCGATATTTACTAAGAATGACAATGGACTATAAATATTTTCACTCGTTGCTGCAAAATATTAATTTATCTGATCAATCGTAAATTGAAATCGATAATCTACCGAAACCATAACGTATCATGTTTGATATCTTTAAAGCCACATAAACACTCACAATCAATAAATATTTCGTAAAATGAAGTTAAACCATACAAAAACAGTGTTCCTTATAGAAATATCCAAACTTTCAACGCCAGATGTGCTATCGAAACATAAATTTAACGAGATTAAAAATGCTCGTTTTTTTTTTTTTGTGGCACAATATATTCCATTTTAATTTCCCGCAACGATATCTGCATGTTTTAATACGACACACGAATACTAAATTGGTACATGAACATGTGTTGAATATATTGTCACACAAAAAAATCCAGACCATTTTGTATCTTGTTAAATCTATGTAACCATACAACAGCGTTTAAATTTTGGCTAGTGCCATAAGGAACACTAGTTTTGTATGGGTTAAATTTATTTTACGAAATATTTTACGAAATAGTCGTTGATGCTGAGTGTAAATGGGGCTTTAAATATCATATATTATATATGTTTTATATATTTAATCGATTATAAAGAGTTGAAATAGGAGTGTTATGTTTTCAAACAAATGCAGAGTAAACGTTACCTGCTTGCGTGGTTGGTATAGGTGTTGTAGTTGCTGTTGTTGTTTTTGATGTTGTTGTCGTTGTTGTTGGTCTTATCGTTGTTGTTTCTAAAAAGGATTTTTTGTAAACGTTGGTACACAACTATCAGTCAAATAAAGTAACGTATCTGTATCGGTCAATATATAGAAGTAAAGTTACCGATATGATAAGAAGATATTATTCATGTAATCTTTGCAAAATGATAATAATGTTATAAGTACTTATGTTGAATATTGTATAATACATGTAAAATTCGACTTTGCATCGGACAAATTTAAATAATCAACGTCTTGCGTCCAAATACTCTGTTCACGAAGAACTACAAAAAGCTGAATGAATTCGAACAACGAAAAATTAATAAGTGTTACTTCGTTTAAAAATACGAAATGTCGAAACACAATGGTCCATTTATACCCTTCATCGACGATATAAAATACATTTGATCAGTTTACATCGTGCATGAGGGCATATTTTAAGTCTTAAATTATCAATCGTCTTTGAATTTATATCAATACGATGGCTGTACGTATGCCCCGCATCGAATATTGCTGGATGTATCCTCATGTCATTCGACCTGTCTGTCTGTCTGTATGTCTGTGTGTCTGTGTGGATGTGTATCTGTGTGTCTGTATGTCTGTGTATGTGTGTCTGTCTGTCTGTGTGTCAGTCTGTCAGTCTGTCAGTCTGTCTGTTTGTCTGTCTGTCTGTATGTATGTCTGTCTAACTGTCTGTCTGTCTGTCTGTTTGTCTGTATGTCTGTCTGTGTGTCTGTGTGGCTGTGTGATTGTGTGTCTGTGTGATTGTGTGTCTGTGTGTCTGTGTGGCTGTGTGTCTGTGTGGCTGTGTGTCTGTGTGGATGTGTGTCTGTGTGTCTTTCTGTGTGTCTGTGTGTCTGTCTATGTATCTGTCTGTGTGTCTGTCTGTCTGCGATATTCATGCATTGTAATAGCCTCTGCCATGTATCAATTCTGCTCTAAAATTGAATTTCTAAATTGGAACTCACTCCATTACATTGGTTTTGGGTAATTTGATTATCATCTGAATTGTCAAAAGAATGGAGGAATTAATTCACATAGACCTTCAACGTTTTTTTCGCATTCCCTAAATCATATTGAATATAGTCACTTTAACATTACTACGTAAATAAGATGGTTCGTTCATACATGTACTTGGTAGAAAGGCAAATAACACTAACTTAGGTGTAATGGGTTTGCTTATTAATATGTAGGGTTTATGTCCCTTGTTAGGTCTTAGGATAAAACTTATGTACACATGAATCCAACACAGTAATTGTACAAAGCTTTAATGTACCAAAAGTTGTATTATGCTTAATGACAAAGTGGCAACAATCACGGACAAATAGTAGATATCAGCGCGATGACATACGTGTTTTTTTACTATGTTTGCATTTTAAAATTGTCTATACAACTCATGTTTTTCTGGATGCATCATATATTTGTTTAGCATGATATTTTAAATATTCAATGCTTGTTATATACACTACACTCAAATTAACTTTTAACATAATACTTGTATAAGTCTAATGTCTCAAAAATAAACTGCTTAAGGTATCAACTTTAAATTTCGTACGATGTTCTTTGAGAACATTTAAATAGCCTCATTAATATAATTGATACATGATGCTCGCGATATTCTGTGTGTTGAGTGGGTGCCAATTACTTATGCTTCACGCGCACATTGAAGTGAGTGAACACTATTCTTTAGCAAATGCAGTATTCAATGATTTTCACTGCAGATAAAACTGTTATTATGGCATTTCGTTACTTTTATGTTGAGAGCGACATTGCTCGTTTAATGAGTATTCTTATTGTATATCAATTTGTAAAACGAGTTCTTGAAGATATTAAAAAGCTATAATGTTCCGAAATCTGTTGTGTTGATACATGATCGAAAAATTAGTAAAATGTGGACATTTATACAGTGTCTATTGGTCTTGAATAATGGGCAATTTCTAGCTATAGAGGTATTTAATTAATACTTCACTATTATTTCAGAGACAACGTATACAATCATTGACATAAGTAAGTACATGCTATACAATTTTTGCATCCATATTACTTAAGATTCATAACGATAAGGGTTTCTGAAGTGTGGTTGGAAGAAGTGTTTTCTAATTTCGTATAATTACACGGCTATGGTGTACCACGGGTACGTATCCGCTTACAAACATCACAACACAAAAATATTTATATAGTTTGTTAAGTATAAGAACTACAGTTATAAAGCATGACAAACGAACATGCATACCCATTTGGTCACAATAAGCACCAGTCCATCCAGAGGCACATTGACATTGTGTGTGGTCAGACTGATTATACTGGCCATAGTTACAGTCAATATCACAAGCTCTTCCTGCCCATCTGGGGGAACAACGGCAGCTTGTAGGGTCATGCGGACTCTGGGTGCCGCCGTTTTGACAGTGTATTTCGCAGTTATTGCCAGCATAGTTCCATTGACATTGACATTGTGTGCCGTTCCAATGCCCAAGGTTACCACACGCTGTAAGTATTGTGATACACATGTAGACTTCATTACTAATAAACATCATCTTTACATGGGTGTGTCTTTGGATTTTTTTTAATGGTAATTGCAATTGTATGCAATATAAACCTATGTATTACATCCCATATCATAGTATACAACATGTAAATGCGTAGATGTTGTGTGATAACGGAAATCTATTAAATACATATTGCCACTTTCATGTTATGACGAACGACATGAGTACCAAAACTGATCATGCTTATCTTTGTTTAAGACCTGTATATACAAACTTTTTTATGCTCTCCATGGAATTGTAGAAATTAAGCATTAAACTTATCTTTCCGTCCGTCTGCATGTACATATGTCAAACGACTAGTGCTTTAACAACTAAACGGATCTCTCTCAAATTTCCAGCGTTGAATGACATTAATACTAGAATGTTAATAGAGAAAAGTAGTGATGCTGCGAAGAAATTTGGAGAAATTATTGCTACCTGACTGATTGTCAATTACAGAAGACACGTTCCCTTGAAGCTTGCGTTTGCAGATGCTTTTAAATACTTAGTGGGTCTTTCTCAAAATTTAACCGTTGAGTAACATTAAGTACTAGAAGTACTATAATAAGCAGCTATATGCTATGTATCATAGAGGCATATGTGAATATCACATTTGCTTAATTATTTATATCGAATATAAGGCATGTTTGTACTTTTACATACTCATTTGGTCGCAGCTTACTCCCGTCCAGCCGTTTATACAATGACAGCCACCTTGATCGGTATGATCCTGTCTTCCATTGATGCAGTGGACGTCACACGTTATGCCTGACCATCCATGACCACAATGACAGCGTAAAGGGTGGTCTGGACTCTGTATTCCGCCATTTTTGCAGGAGATGTCGCAATGCGCTCCAGTCAGGCCATGGTTGCACACACATTGACTTCCGTTCCAGCGCCCATGGTCGCCGCAAACTGTATTACGATCAGGTCATCAACGACACAATCATACGTTTTCTAAGTGTGATTATTTCTTTCATTACTTGACACGAAATGTATCGTTTTCTGAATGTATTACCTAGTTTCACGACTTAAACGGTTGTTTATTTAATTCATGATCAAGTAGTTATAAAATGCATGTATCAATTATTTTATCTGCTAACAATTAGTGCTAAAAGCCTTTGCTAATTAATACATACTTAAAACATACTCCGATTATATTGAATGTTATAAAACTATAAAATCGAAAAGTTTAATATATTTAATCATCATTAAGCAAAGGGTCTCATGCACACATTTAGCCAATGGTTTATTTTCAAACGCAGTCAACTAGTGAATTAATCTAAATAAGTATGACCACTTATCTCAACAATATTCATGAATTGATCTAATGAGAATAATGCAGCAAGTTTAATCAGATTTCAATGAAGACCTAAGATATTGCAAGAGCGTCTTATGGCAGTAATTACCCTCTTGTTAAAACAAAAGATTCCCCCATAAAAACTTATAAAAACTTAACATTTATATTTGGGGACTTATGGTTATATGTTCTTGTTTCAAACTTATTACGCTATTACACATTATAACAAAAATAGAATAACCAATTTTCGCAGAATATGCTTCTAGAGAATTGTAGGATAATGGATGATAATATGCTAAATATTTGACAAATGCAATTAGCTATTAATTGCCAATATATAGTATAACTTTATTTAAACTTCATCATTTATGTAACATCTTGTATGTAACGCAATATTTTACAAATTCATAGTTTTTAGTTACATAAGTAGAAATGTTTTTCAATCATTTGTTTTGACTTTAAGCAAAAACAGAAATTGTCAGTACCATGTTCTTGAGCAAGGTCAAAATGAAGTTCAATCGTGTTTTTACAATTATATCATTTTCTTATCAATAGTTTTACTTAAAGGGAAACAACTAGAACTAACAATGAAGGTAACCATTACCAAACATACTTCTTTGGAAGAGGACCGTATACTAATGTTGCGTCGTTGCAATATCATTCAATCAATGTAGGAAACAGAACTTGATAAAGCAATAAGTTAAATGCTCTATTTCGAGCTGTAACCTTCAATTATGACAATAACCTCAAAGACATATATGTTTTGTGTGTGTGTGTCACATCGTATAATATTGGTTAACGTTTGTACTAAGTTCAGTCACAATCCTTAGGGATATACAATATATATGGGGAGAATATAGCTCGCAAAAATTCTTTTTTAAATTGAAATGCTACATTTCGACTAAGGCATTGAAATGTGACATTACAATGGTGTATGTAAGACACCTTCTGACATTTGTTAATATTTGTACCAAGTTGTTTTGAAATCTTTAAATACATTATATTAGTATTGCCCAAAAAAACCATTTTTTAACATTACTTGATATCTGCACATGACCTCTTATTGTGAAACGTATGAGGCTGCTTACGGTTTAGACAGTTGTGCATACTTACGACGTTCCACTCTTTTCAATGACATGGTCTTGTTNACGCGTATGCGTTGGCGTACACATATCTTAAAATGTATTAGGATTGTCAGACTATTTCAATAACATTCATTTATTTTGTATAACAACTATTGGAACACTCTTCAACTTCCAATATCTGCTGAAAATTTATATTGATTTACCTGATTTCTCACAGTGTTGACCCCACCAGCCATGATCACAATTACATTGGCGAGTGGAAGATACCCAGTGACCATGATTGCTGCAATCTGTTAACACATTCGATTATATATTCTTACGAGCAAATACATATATCAGAAAATATGATTTAATAATACTAATATATGTCTAAAATGGACTAAAAAGAGTAAATAATATTTCAACATGCGTATAAATAATATAATCTCATGTATAACAACTTCATTGATATAAATTTACACACTGAAGTTTATGCATTTCGTGGGTTTGACCTGTCTACTTATGATTGTTTCATAAGAAACAGTGAGCCTTTACATTATGCTCAATACTGTACGATTCCTTTTGCCACTGCTTGTTTAAAATTATGCTCAATTTAGTCTAAAGATTATTTAATTTGCGATGATATATTTCTTTATTTCAACACTTATGTGAACCTGTTTCTTGATCTTTAATATACAAGAACAAGATCCGGAAGTTTATAATATTTTATTAGGAACAAATCAGCTACAAACGCCTTTAGCTATTTTGCATTCCGCATCGTATACCGGTTCCCTTTTCTATGTTAGGTTCCTATGTAAGTGAACTGGTGAATGTAAGGATAGCGTACGAAGTTGCGGTTAGTATATTTAAATGTTAACTTCCTTAATCTAGTGTTACACTTTATCGAAAATGAAAAGTATCACGTCGATTCAAAATACTGTTAGTTCTTATATAATCGGTATAGATTTGTTTAACATGTATGATGTTAAAATTTAATGTTAACATATATTTTAAACTAAACATAACACGTGTGCTATAAATAAAGCTGAACTAAACTGCATAATGCAGAAAGTATTTGTTTGTCAAACAATTGCTACATCGTGCGTTTAATTACGTGCATTTTGATAGTAATATCTTTGAATTTCCGGATCTTCTTTTCACCAGATAAAGCTTCCATTATGATTTGATTCAGAATAACTCATATTTATTATCATCCTTTGTTTTCACAATACACGTCGCGGATCGTGGTATAATAGTCGGTGAAAGCTCCGTCGCACAAGCTTGCCGTTCTTATGGCAACCCAGAACAGCGTAAGCATCGCGACGCACGCCATCGGGTCGTCATGAATACGGCGTCCAATCGACAAGAACGACGTTGGTTGCGACATTACAACAACTACTTTAGACATATTCCTTTATTGTCTCTAGTTTGTTCGTTTGCACTTAATTGTTTGCAATTTTCTCCTTAGTTTTCACATAGTTGGTGTTTTTATTTTTCAAATTTTATAAAATGTTTTTAATAACATAATTGGATTTTACTTTATTGTGATGTTTCGATGATCTACTCGAACAATTCCACCCCACTGTTATCTTACTATAAATCATCACAGGTTAGATCTGGAGAAATCAACATAAAAACAAAATATCCCACTCAAATAAGATGACGGCAGAAATACATTAACGTCATTACGGCAAATCTAGCACGTGACTTACAACCCAACAAATAGCATGTTTTAATCATGTGCTTTGTGAGTTTAATATCTCTTACGATGTTGCTTATGAGTGTTACCAAAGTAATAAGTTATAAAAGGAATTTTGGATTTACGTCATTGGTACAATTAAGACGATAACGTGTGTATTAACTTACAAACAGTAATTTGCATAATTACATTGTATGTACAAATCAACAGAAGAATAACAACATCGTGGTGTACGAATTACTATGCTATCGACACAGCAATGCATATGGTACACAGAGTACCCGCTTTATAACAAGCATATGGCGTTATGTATGTTGTTTATTTTTCTGAGTCATCAATATTTGTTTCAAAGTTTAAAACGGAGAAAGAAAGGAAATGTGTCCTTATTCGACGCAAGATATGTTGTTGATACCTATTAATAACAATACATATGCACTTCCGCGTTGTCTATGTATCGCTTTGTATTATCCTTTTCCTATAAAAGGCAATATCAAATAATCAAAACAGAGCTCGATAGTAAAGATAAGCGTTTTATAATCTTTTCAGGTCGATAATAATCCGCGTTTTAAACAAATTTAAGCACATACATCGGAAAATTTGGACTGCACCTATTTAATGATATGAAGCACTCGAGGTAATGCAACCTTTTCGCACATACGCATACAAAAAACAAAAAACCGTCGGAGACGGGAGATGCTCCCCAAAGGTTTTTTTGGTCACAATATTGCACTATATATTCAGATAAAAGGAAACGTCTTGAGGGGCATAACTTTGGACAAAATAATACGATGGATGGTTTAGCAACTTAAAAATTTCATAGGGCCATAACTCTCTAAATAAATCATCTAACCAGAACCCACTAATAACATGCGCATCTCCTCAAGGTAGTTAAGCTTCCCATAAAGCTTCATTGAATTCCAGTCAGTAGTAGAATTGCACTACATATATATCTACAGTTTATAGAAAATTTCAAAGGGCCATAACTCTATGAACAAGAACAACGCATAGCGGGTGCCAACGCTCAGCTGTGGGTGCTTGGATTTTGTTTTTTTGACCTTTGACCTTGAAGGTGATCATTGACCTTGACCTTTACACCACTCCAAATGTGCAGGTCGATGAGATACACATGAAAAACCAAAAAAAATAATGTTTTTTTGACCTTTGACCTTGAACAATGACCTTGACCTTGACCTGTCACCACTCAAAATGGTCAGCTCCATGAGATACACATGCATGCCAAATATTAAGTTGCTATCTTCAATATTGCAAAAGTTATGGCCAATGTGCTTGGATTTTGTTTTTTTGACCTTTGACCTTGAAGGTCATCATTGACCTTGACCTTTTCACCACTCCAAATGNTTGCCCAATGAACATCATCAGTCTTAATCGTATTATATTCAATATATCAAGTGGTCATGTGCAAAGGAAGAAGTCATACAATTATATGGTACATGTACATAATTTCGTATGTTCGTGTAACTTGATAGTGGTTAGAATCAATCGCATTATCAAAATATATTTATAAGACAGATTGGCCATCGGCTATTATGCTCTGAATATCTTTTTTGAAAATAAACGTAAAAAGAAAATGGATTACCTAACGCATACCATGGGAAGTATAATGCCAAGAACTATAATAAATAGCTCAATTTGTTTTTGCATAGATTAAACTATGGCAAACAATTCAAAAATCAGATCTAGCTGTTTCACCTTTGTATAAAAATAAATTTTAGTTTTATGAAATGCATGTGGACAATGGAATATCTAACAAATTACATAAGGATCATTATGCTAATAATAATAATAAATAGCATATCTATATATGCTATTTTACTATATATTAAATGTTGAAAAACATGTAACAACACTCATTGCTATTACGTAGTTTCGGTACAGATGTATTTTCTCGAAGCAAACATTGATATATTATTATAAGGTTTGGACTTGCGTAGAAGCACTCGCTTAATCACACGATCTATTATCATAAGAATTTTAAACTTAAAAACAAACACTGTTTTACGGTGTGCCAAACCAGTTTGCTTAATGTGTCCATAACTCTTAGTTTGGAATTACGTTGATATTCCGTTCAGTAAACACTATTCACATTATCACAAATATCTGAAAAACACTATTCAGTTATTATCTGTTTGTCGTTTTATACCCAGATACGATTATAGCAAATTCTTCTTTAAACATGTATTTACTTTAACATTTAACTGAAACTTAGTTTAGACAATTGTATAAGTATTCATTCATATCAAAGCCTTATGATGAACCAACAAAGTCATCAGTATTAAAAACAACTGTAAGGTATCATTTTACATTCACTATTAAACATAGTCATCGCCTTCAATGCTAAAGTACTTAGGGTGAAACTACGAGTATACTTTATAACCTTTTCATATAGGATCTGGCATGAGTTGTCATATCATACCATATTTTATTAAACGAGTTCAGGAATTTTGTTAGTAAGCGAGTCTTTGGCGAGCTTACTAACGCATTTCCTGGACGAGTTTAATAAAATATGGTATGATATGACAACGAGTTTCAGATCTTTGTTATCACATGCTTTTAAATGAGCAAATTAAATAAATATTTACGCAGACATAATGATAAATCCCGAATGCTGTTTACATTTCGTGACGTTGCAACCTCATTTCAACAAAATAACAAAATGCGATTGGTCAATAAACGAAAACTAAGCCAAAGAAAACGCTTAAAATGTATATAACACATGTGTAATATAAAAATATATGTAATGGTTATATTACATGGGAAACAGGGTATGGCATGTGATAAATATGCATACAAAAAAACATAGCATAAAGAGTGTGGGGAAAATTAATAGAAATAATATGACGTAAAAACAACAGACAAACAGTCATACCTACCTTGAGCTATCGATCCGTCAACTGAAAAAAATAAAAATAAACAAAACATTTAAATATATAAAACAAATACGAATTATATAATGATGATTATAACATATGGAGTATCATATTGAAAAATATAGTAATATAAAGAATATTTATTAAACTTTGTAAGAAAGAAATGTAAGAAAGTAATCCATACCAAGTAATGCAAATGTAATCGAGGCAAACACAGCTGAAATAAATAAATAAGTAAATAAATAAACAAATAAACTCATCAATGTTTACGCCGCTTAAATACACATTTGTTGAATGTTTGATTGTACATCAATATGTATACGACGCGGCAAGATACAGTTCAATACAATTCAAAAGTCTTCTTTACCTTTATAACTAACGTTCATTTAATTATTTCAAGCTATTATTAACAAGCTGGCCACGTCATTGGAAATATGTAATGAAGTAAAATATTTTACCTTGCAAACAATTCATTCTTGCGACTGGTCTGCAGGGGCCTGTGATTGTGTCTGATTAAACCGCATTTGTTCAATAGCTCTTATTCAAGATAACAGGCATACCGAAGTCTATTTTTAGCACCTATTGTCATGCAATTGAATGCTGACCTACGTTTGACTAACGCTAATTGATATCAAGAATTTGAACCTTTAATGGATTTCGCTTAACATTGCTGTACGTCGTACATATCCGTCAATCCGAACGCGTTCCGAGTATGTACGTAAACCTACGAACATTCGTTCAAAATTAGAACCAAGTGCCGGTCCCAAAACGCGATACAGTGTTTCAAATGTCAACGCTTTTGGTCCCGATTGTTCCACGATAGGATCCAAGTTCGAATCCCGCGGCAGGCATACTTTTTTTTCAACATTTATTTTTTGATGTTATAATTATTTTAGAATATTTCAAATATAGTATGCCCCCCCCCCTTTGTATTTATATCATGAACACGCATTAGGAATTCAAAGGTTTAGGGGGATAACTAATTCCTGATGTGTGCAGGTAGCATGTAAACATAAGGTTTATTCCATTATGAGTTAATTATGAACTTTGTTTTCGGCTTTACCCTTTTCAGTTTTTCATAACACTTTAATTCACGTATAATTATGTCATTGTTTTGTGTGTTTAACTGGCGTGGTACTTCGACGTAATCTTTTTGGTTTGATTGGTGGGTTTCCATGTACCTTACGCTTTCTAGATCAGTACACACTTAGTAACGATTTCTTTTTTAAATCTTGGCATCCTCAACGTCTTAACTGGCTTCTTGTTACCTGAAAATAGTAAGCATAGTTTTCCGTTTAGTTAGCATAGGATTCCTTTAAAGTAAGCATAGTATTCCGTTTGAGGAATATTAAAAAATAAGTATGTGCATATGTGTTAAAATAAACAGGTAAGAATTACACTGTGCAAGGTGTCAGCAATCTAAATGTATAATATCTAACTCTAAATTATTATAAATTACATTGTTTCCGTGTTTTGCATTTAATGAAACGCCTGCATATATTCGGCTACTGCCGTTTGCATTTTTTGGCTACTGACGTTTGCCATTCTTAAATGTACTACTGCCGTTTGCCATATTTGTTTCTTCTCTTTAAACGTATATTTATTATCCGATACATATTTTCGTTTGTTTACGCGAAGAAATATGTAACGTATGTTCGTTCGGTAACGCATAGATAGTTCTATGATCGTTTATTTGTGTAAACTCCGACTCTTCGTATGTTTTGCTACTGACGTTTGCTTCTTAAATGAACATTTGCGCCGAAGTGTTCTCGAAAATCAAAGCAACACACACAACGCGTGATATACCGATCGCAAGCTTTGTGCATACCTTATTGCATGCACTAGGTCGTATGAAAGCCAGAGGACGATCAGCGAAGATATTGACAAAACACCTACCTGGTGCGGCTATTATTCCTCGTAAAACGCCTACTGACGTTGACTTTTGGGGTCACGTGACAGTTTTTGTTCATTCACAGTGATAGTTGTCAGTCACAGAAGTAGAAATGTTTTTCAATCTCAATCACAAGACTTTAAGAAAAAAACAGAAATCGTCCAAACATATACTTATACATGGTCATTATGAAGTTTAATTGTGTTTTATTATAAAAGCATTTTCTTATCAATATGTTCACTTAAAGGGAAACAACTAGAACTAACAATGAAGGTCACCATAACCCAACATACTTCTTTGTAAGAGAAGTTTACCACGTATTTACATGTATATACATATATCATAATATGTATTTGAGCATATATAAGTGTGAGACTGTTTAATGGATACATATACTGGTTTAACTAATAACTACCCACGAACACCTAAAAACAACAGCAATTTATCTGATATTTATTCAATCACAGCACATAAAGATCAACATCTCAACAATGATACTCGCCGATATTAGGCACATCATACTGCTTAATTTATCGTATTACATTAGTGATTCATTTGCGTCCACATCCGTGTTGAATGCATCATTCATTTTTTCCGTTTATCTGTTAAAGTTTTGACTATAAGCACGATACTGTACTAAACGATTTTTTGTTTGGACCTTAAATGACGCTTTATGATACGTGATCTTCCACTAATCAACTTTAAAATTAACAATAAATTCCCCTTTACTTTAAAATTGTGATCATTTAAGCGTTAATTTTTTTCTTAAACGTTTATTCGTTCATTTTGGTTGAACATAATTGCATCACATTGTTTTAATTGATGTTTCTTCACTAGTCATAATATTTGACGCTACAATTAGTTTACAATTTTCTTCATATCTTTAATATAACGTATTGTCCGATGGTCTAGGATGTATAAGAAGTAGTGACATGAATTGCCTTGATAGTATACATTGCACTCAAACACATACACTATTCTTCAGAACATATTATAATGGATATTGTCATGTAATAGTGATTATATATTTATAGGATGTTAAAAAAATAACTATATACTCAACATTTCAAATAAGACGTCCTACCTAAATGGATACTTAACGTTGTTGCATATATCTAAAATAAGTATCTAAGTCTTAATATTGAACAATAGTTTACGACTTTGAACCACAATAATGCACGTTACATGAGAGTCATAATAACAGTTGGTTAAGTAGTATATAGGTTACAATATACTAAATAATCGAGTCATGAAGGGCTGTACTCTCTAAAAAAAACATCATATTTTCCTCGAAGGCATGTTTTACACTTTAGGCTGTTGTTCTGGTTTTATCGTCTGGAGATATTGCTAGGGTAAGCATAGGTGTTCACTACTAAATCCCTGAAATAGGATAAAGTTAGAGATTAAAGTAAAAATTGGCACTGAAAAAGGTTACAATCCACTAGAAAACGGCAGAAAAAAAGAAGGTGCAAAAACAGTCGATTTTGATTTGAGTCGAATTCTTTTTTGGTTTGAACATGACATATCTTTTTTATTGCTTAAATCGATTCAGCTAAGAATGCCCGTTAAGAAAAGGTATGGTTATGGGGGTCTCTATGTGCAAAATGTTGTATTTATTTTCGGTCAAAGTTGTCGCTTTTACATTGAAACATATAAGGAAACTATTTAGTATATTTTGACCTAAACGCAAAACAGGCCCCGTCACAAAGGATCAGTATTTTCATAAAATCACCATTTTCTGTGCGGGGTTTCGTGCGTTGTTGTAAGTTTCACGGAATAAGTGCGTTTTGTGGCGTGAATTTAACGAGAATTTCGAATTTTAAAGAAAAAACAGCTTTTTCAGTGGAAAAAAAAAAAAAAAAAGTACAGAAACTCGTCTTGAGTATCTCAAACCGCATCAATTGGTGCTGAAAGAGGCCATAAACACGTTTAAATAATAGTTTATTTCTTCGTCGACATAGCATGTACACATATTTCAGTATTTTGACTGATTTGTATTATTTAGGTGTGTGTTTTTGCTCTTGAACGCCCTTTATAAATCAAAGCACCGACAGCACAAGCCAGATGGCTTATAAGGCGTTATTATAAAATGCATTTTCAAGCATTTCTTGTTGAAAGATCGATCTGAAATTTGGCATGCACATTGAAAATAGGTAAATTATTATTCAGAAGTGCATATTTTACGCGATTTTAACAGTTCAGGGTGTCTAATAGGTTACAATATACTAAATAATCGAGTCATGAAGGGCTGTACTCTCTAAAAAAAACATCATATTTTCCTCGAAGGCATGTTTTACACTTTAGGCTGTTGTTCTGGTTTTATCGTCTGGAGATATTGCTAGGGTAAGCATAGGTGTTCACTACTAAATCCCTGAAATAGGATAAAGTTAGAGATTAAAGTAAAAATTGGCACTGAAAAAGGTTACAATCCACTAGAAAACGGCAGAAAAAAAGAAGGTGCAAAAACAGTCGATTTTGATTTGAGTCGAATTCTTTTTTGGTTTGAACATGACATATCTTTTTTATTGCTTAAATCGATTCAGCTAAGAATGCCCGTTAAGAAAAGGTATGGTTATGGGGGTCTCTATGTGCAAAATGTTGTATTTATTTTCGGTCAAAGTTGTCGCTTTTACATTGAAACATATTAGGAAACTATTTAGTATATTTTGACCTAAAGACAATATAAATATGCATGCATTACAATGTCGTTCTCTAAAAAGAACTAGAAGCCTTCAAAATGTTTGGTATGCCATCAAGATATGAATGGAATCACAGTCGGTAATTAAATGCAGAAATAACGCTATTGATACCAACAGATTTCGAATTAAGAAATACTTTGCATCTGCAGCGAATCAAAAAAGTCTCGCTTTGTGAAAAGGCGTTTAATGAATGTGCGTAAATTGTCGTCCCAGATTAACATTTGCAGTCCGCACAGAATAATCAGAGACGTCACTTTCCGCTTCAACTGGGTTTTTTCTAATTAGATACTTTCTTTCAACGAAAAATATCTCAAAAGCGGAAGGTGTCGTCCCTGAATCTGGGACGACACTTTACGCACGTGCATTAAACTCCCTTTTCACATAGCGCGTCTCAAATGCTTGTCGCGCTAAAGCGAACATTGAGTGAATACTTGCCGTGTCATGGTCATTTCCTTGCAGAAAAGTCGGGAATTAAGCGTTGCTTCGCGTTGGTGGTAATAAACACAGCTCAGAATAGTATTTTGTCTCTTAGCAGACAGCGGGTAAAAGACTTGTACGCGTTTAACACTGGTAAGAACCTTTTCAGAATTCATACTACCGGTATGCATTGAGGGTTGTACTGTGTTGTACTGTGTTGTGTATTCTTCTATGAATTATGTTAAAAATTGTATCGTGAAAATAGTCCACACTTGTGTTAAATTGTGTCAGAGTATGTTCTGTTTTAAATGCAAGTATTCTTCTCCTGCTTTTGCAAGTTTCACTACGTTTACATTAATTTATATCGACTTTTTTGTTTTAAT
This sequence comes from Dreissena rostriformis, assembly GCA_007657795.1. Classification (NCBI taxonomy): domain Eukaryota; kingdom Metazoa; phylum Mollusca; class Bivalvia; order Myida; family Dreissenidae; genus Dreissena; species Dreissena rostriformis. Next base: position 8,265 of record VMBQ01010916.1, on the reverse strand, counting down.
TATTGATACTTCCGCAAATAAAAATACGAAACTTCATAGAATTATCGACGTAACATTCACAGGCATGTTTCTACATGATTTCTACATTCTGGGCCGTATTTCTTAAACTTCACAATACTTTTTTGCAAATTTGCTATTTTGGAAAGAACTATTTTCAAATAATAAAAAGATAAGTGAAACAAATATGAAAGAATTTAAATGTTGTACAGAGATACATGTATATTTCTTGATTAAAAATCACTTCGTAAAGTGTAATGTTGCCTTACAATGCATATGGAAATACTACCTTTTAAAGTGAATGTAATAATTAATAAATATATTTCAGAGAGAAAAATCCAGTTTAAGCTGTTTGATTTAGCCCTTTTACGGGGTTAATAACGGTTTGTATTTATTTCCCAAATCTGGCCTTAATTTGTTTAAACTTTATTGAAGTACAAACCAAGGAAAGAAACATACACGAGACTTTTATGCTCATTATGAACTTAACCTGCGGGAACTATTATGGAGACAACGTCGTTGGTATCTAGAAGTTGTTTTCCTCTTTTCATTTTCTTTATCAATGTAAACACGCCTTAAATGTTCAGCAACAATACCCACGGTAATCCACAGACACTTACTTAACGTACTTAAACGCGCCGGGCAACCATAAAAACGAATCATCAACTGTGGTATATTTGCCGACAAAATATGTAAACTTGTGGCGGTCTGGAATCATAGACACGCTTTCTCGTGACTCAGTGAGTATCTTCTTTTCTGCTAGACACGGTTTAACACGGTAGTGCAATTGTGTCGTGTTCTGAGAAAACTGGGCAAAATGCTTGTGCGTAAAGTGTCATTCCAGATTAGCCTGTGCAGTCCGCACAGGCTAATCCGGGACGACACTTTCCGCCTAAGCTAGATTTTCGCTAAGAAGAGACATCATTTAAACCAAAAATTCCATAAAAGCGGAAATTGTCGTCCCTGATTAGCCTGTGCATTTGGGATGACAATTTACGCACAAGCATTTGGCCCAGTTTTGTCAGCACACGACACATTTACCTTAAAATTACCCATGCACAGTTTCAGAAGTCTGTTTTCATGAAATAATAAATAAGTCTAGCGGCTTCGTTGCAATCACATGGAGCATACTATTTAGCATGTGGTCAACGCCAGCGTAGTCATAGAGTCGACAGCACATATTTTTGTCCGCGGGGCGCGGGCAGATTACCAGTTTCGTGGCCAATTCCGGATCTGTCTATACCACTATACCCGACATAAAAAAAACAACACACAAAACACCCAAATCCTGATTTAGCCACAACATCATACCTCTACATGTAACTATTTATTCCTAAGTTCTAAGCCATCTTGGATGCAAGCGAGCGTTTTTGCTCCGTTGAAAAGGCCGTTAGGTTATTCAAGATAAATAACGATAATGCCCTTAAAGAGTGTTTTATTGACATTAAATCAAGCGTGCTGATAAGTGAATTGCCAGCAGAGACTCAAATGAAACGAACCGCTCCCGGATAGCCAGAATTCTGATTTTGTAAGAGTTAAAGCTCTTCCTGACATGCTAATTTGATTTGGTTATGGTAAATTAGCGCGTAGTAGCCTGGTATTGATATTACCCGCTTATAAACAATTATGCGGCATTATGTTATGCAGTGGTTTCTCTATTGCCTTCGTAAATAAGGAGTTTAAAAAATGCCTTTATGTCACTATACGTTACCACAGAGGCGGTACAAATGAGCTTTGGATGTACATTATACAAGCTATATATATAAAGTTTCGTCCCTTGACAGGAAAACTAAGTCGAGAGCGTATGTACAATTAAAACCGGTAAATTGCTATTCTCATGGGTTGCTTTTGGTGGTGCGAAGAGAGAGATAAGGACGCACGAAATATATTCGTGTCATAACCAGAGCCAAATTTATAATATACGTTTATGCCGTTAACGTGTCTTATTACGCAATTATATTGCCAGGAGAACTAGTAACATTTGAAAAAAGGAAGAACATTTAATGGAACACATAAATAGATCTTTATTATTGGATCCAAATACTGGTTCTCAACCCTAAAGTTATTAGATTGAAATAAAGACAAAGCCATGTGGACAAAAGTTTTCTTCGTTTATGGTTTCTGCATTCATATGCCTACTACATTATATGGTAAGTAAACTGTGTAGATTTATTTCACGCTTACCGGTAGTTTAGCAACAACTTTACCAGATTGCAAATATATAATGTTTATCAAATTAAGAGTTTTCATTGCTAAAATGCGAGTGTTGTTTATGACCTCACTGTGTTTCGAGGCATATATTACTCGCATCGTCTGTTGTGTGTCTTGCTTAACGAATGTCTGTCCGTTCATCCGTCTGTTAAATTGTTTGAATGAAGTATAACTCGACAAGGGTATGAGTGCTGAAATGTTTTTTTATGAGAAATGCAGAATCCGAAGACTCGTATTTTTTCTTTTATATTTAATGCATTTTTGTTTCTAAGGTTATTGTTTCTGTTCGTCTTTTAATCTTTCTTAAACAATAAATGAGTTATTTACATGTGGTTATTGTTTAGAATAACAAGTATTGAAGAAATATAAAATAAAAGATATATTATAAAATACTTTTGATGGTAAGTACATAGTTAGAACCATATCTCTCTCTTAAATACTTTTCGTTATTATCCATTTCTTCTTTTTCATTTATTGCATGACAATAGTGGGTACTATTTTGTTGTGAAGAACAACTCAACAACTATGATAAGGGATTCAAATGATAATTCGTGTTATAATTTATGGCGCTTTGAAAGGAAGTATAGCTTTGATCATAACACAACACAGCTGATTACCTCTAGTTACGCTGTGTGTATATGTCATGCTGTATCATAACCCATTACGAAGAGATTTGTTTCTACATATGTCAACCTTCCACTTTTCTTAGGTTTTTGGACTGACCGTTCCAAGTGTCACTACCACAGCTTTTATCATTTTTATATTACATGTTTTGTAGTATGTTTTGTCATGTATTGTAAATAAACATAAATCTACTCCTTATAATGTGTATGGGTATCATTTTTGCTATACTAACGAATCTATAACCCTAAAATGAGAAATATTCGATTGGCGCGTCACGATTTGGCATACATATTTTCGTTTTCTGTATCTGAATGAATGAATTATTTTACAATTATACAATCATCACGGCATATTCTTCATCTGGTGAAATGGGGGGCCTTTGGGTGTGTTTACGTTTACGTAAAATACCTAGGCAGGTTATACCTAGGCTGTGCATATATGCTTTTTAAAATATCCAATTAAAACTTCAATTTATGGAAGAGCATACCAAATAAAATACTATTAAAGCATCATTAAACGTGTGTTACACATACACATATTCTCATGATAAAACATATATATCTTTCACAGTTTTTAACAATTATTAAAATTTTGTAAAATGTCTTATGGAAGTATTAATTAACAGCTAAATGACATTAAGGTGAGGCCACGTTCGCGTGCGGCGATGGGCACTGTATATCCATGGAATGGCAGTGTGACGGAGCAGCTGATTGTCTGGACGGTTCTGATGAACACAATTGTGTTGGCATGTGTCCCTGAGTATATTTTTTTTTTACAAATTTGAAACATTCAGATCCATTCCATTAATATCAATATTAAACCTGTATTATCAATAGTCAAACAGGATGCGTGCATTTCTTAGAATGAGGCAGAACAAAATGAGCGTAATAAATATATTGATACAAATGTGGAAAGTTGTCACAAACTTAATCACAACATAGTAAAACCTCATGTAAATTTACAAATATTTATCATATTAGAATTTATATAATTGTTAAATAAATGTAAGTACATGTGCCAAAAACAGCTCTGGCCAAATAATGTGTGGTTTAAATCCCACATTAATTCTAAATCATTGTTTATTGACTGAAAAACAACAATTGATCGAACATTTATTTCTTAATTAACCAAATTATCGCTTTTGATGTTGTATTTATAAAATAAATTTTTGATTTAAATTATTTTTCAGTCGGAACTTGCGGTGCTGAGCAGTTCAAATGCAATTACGTCAGTTGCTGCATCGACCAATCATGGCGCTGTGACGGTGATCATTGCTGCCCGGACCAGAGTGACGAGGATTACTGCACGGTCTTGGGGCACATTAGCACCGGGTTGGGGGAGGTCTGTGACGTCCACACTGAGTTCACTTGTATTAACTCTGGCGAGTGCATCCATAAATCCTTTCAATGTGACGGTGATCAAGATTGTAATGAAAGCCCGACGAAAGAAACGCGTCAAAATGTACGGATCTGTTATTAAACTGATGCAACTTAAGTTGCAATTTTGTTCGTGTGTATTAAGTAAAGAAGCCTCGATAATTCTGTCAAATTTAACCCATACGTTAGTGGTTCGAAGTTATTTTTTTGAATCACGATATTTAATATGAACGTAAGTTGTATGCATGTGGTTTAAATCGTTTGTTTAGTGTGTGATTACTGTATTGCTTCAGGTTTTTACAATTGCACTGAGAACCAATAATTTGTGCATTTCCGAGACCTTGTATTGCGACCATAACAATGACTGTACGGACGGGTCGGACGAACATAACTGCAAAGCCGGTATGTGAACACATCTACTCTGTTTAGAATTCTTCATGTTCGACTTTTAAATAATGGAAATATTCAAATGAAAAAGTTGTACTGTGTTTTTGCGTGACGGAACGAAACATCGGGGTTTGAAATTCAATTTCAACTTTTTATAAAACTAAAACTTATTTGTTATTTCACCTTCTCAAACTAAGTCTGTGCGGGGGTATTCAGGAATCGCCCTGTTGGTATGTCAGTTGGTCTTAGAGACTTAAAGTCGTGAACTCGTCTATCAGTCTATGTATCAACGTGGAAATTGTAAATGTTATTTGTGTGCATGATTGATATTCTTTGCATAGTTATGTGCTTTTGAACTTATGCATTTTGGGGCAAATACATCGTTGTACATGTGATTAATTCTGGTGTAAGTGTGAGGTTCGGCTAGCCCTCAAAGCGGTTAAAATCTCATTTGATTTGCATTGACCGTTCCAATGCGGTGATCCCGTTTAAAATCATGTTATTTTCATATTTGTTGTTCTGTTATAAAGGTAGTGTATAAGAACGAGAAATTATCGTACTGCGCATTTATACCAAAGTTATCGAACACGAACATAAACTTTTATTCTAACAAACTAAATAGTTTTAATAAACGAAAACGTTAGTGCTAAATAATGATGATATTTATTGAAAATGGTTTGTTTTATTTTCGGTAACACGGACTTGAATAAATTATATGAAATAAAACGGCGGTAATGTTACACTTTCTTTATGCAGAATATAGAATCCATTGTACAATATGTTTCTTGACAATTTGTCATGTAATATAAAATTCAACATCTAGAGAGAAGATACAATGTGTAATGACTTTATCATTTTGATTTCACAATAGTACAACACTGGGTTTTTAATACTTTGTTGACTATCATGACCACGGCAATTGCAACGATCATTGTAACACATGTGATATGGTCACCTGCACATTTTGTAAAGAAGGGTGGTATGGCGAGATAGAAGAAGTGATAGGTGAGTTTGCACTGACATGTGACCATTTCTGCCCAGAAACTTGCAAGTCTGGCTACTGTGATGGGCAAACAAGATTCTGCACCGACGGCTGTAAACATGGGCACTATGGTGAGAGATGTGAAGTCAACTGCAAAAAGAGATGCATTTATGGAGATTGTGATTTATTTGGTAATTGCACTTTTGGGTGTGAATCTGGTACATTTGGGTCAAGATGTGATGCATATTGCCCGCAAAGATGTACGGACAAATTATGCAATGTCTCCAATGGTTCGTGTTCCAAAGGCTGTTCTGGTAACTTGTATGGATCTCATTGCAATATGACGTGCCCGAACAATTGCAACATAATTGCGGTCGGGCCTTCGAGTCACGCTGTAACCGGTTTGTGTCTTGTGGTAAGAATGTATGAGTCTGAGTTAAATTACATGAGCCGTGTCTTCAAATATAATCGGTGTATGTGATGAAGAGAATCTGAAATTTATTAAACGAAACTTCTTTTCATCTTGAACATCATAAGATGTAGCTCCGCAAAACAAATTATATGGCTGGATTGTGAAGAATAATGTGCAAAATTTATTACTTTAATTAAGTATATTGTATCCAGTTATATGAAAGAAAACAATGCAAGTATTTGTGTTTTGCATTTTGTAGGCGTGTCTGGACGGATTTTATGGCAAACAATCTTCAGATGTGTAAAATATTATGTCGACTTTACTGCAGGCAAAAACTTATTTAATACACTAAAAATACTAATATTTGTTGTAATTGTGGACGGTATGGTAGTTCCAGAGGTAAAAATTTTGCTCGCTCTAACTGAGATCATTTTGAAAACATTTAAAATAAAAATGATATCGAATTTTAACGTTTGATTAAGATATGAATATTGTAATATATTTTTCGTCATAGTTATATACTGGTGTAAACTGGCAACTTATCAGCATATTCTTTCCTACCTAATCCATCCAGGACATACAACTATAGCACTTGTGAGAGTTCTTTCCATCGTCACGAAATATCCGCCATTTTGATACTGAACGTGTCTGTAATAGTCATCTAATTAACACAGTTTAGAGTTTTTCTTCATATCTGTTTGTTTTACTTATTTATTATAAAATAAGTAATTATTTAATAAACAACCCTTATGCTTGTGCTTACTGTATATATTCGTCATACAAAAAAATCATAAGACTGAAGTAAAATGAATGCTTAGATACTTTTATAAATTAAACGTGAATTCTTAAAACATAATGATATGTTGTTGTTGCGCTTAATTGGATACAACTGGACCACGTGTATCTATCAGTCGACTTATAGGACCCCATATTTATCGGTGCCCTAGGACCTCTGAATGCTAAATTGTTCGAACCCTATCCAAAAACTTCGTTTTTGTGAATGCACCAATACTATAACATACCATGTTTCAGGTGGATACCTTAATGCTAGCAATTTATGTTAACATCATTATACATATGAATGTGTTCGGCAAAAACAACGATTTTAACCTTCGGGTCAGAAAATAAAATTGGGCATGGGAAACAATTTTAATAAAATATTGTGAAACAATATATTAAAGGTGATAGCAAAATTGAATACAGGGTATTTATTCAGGGTATCTGATCAGTAACATGAATACTTAATAGATAAATGTCGACGTACAGCAACGTGTCTTGCACCTCATTATACTCATAGGACAATAATGTTATAGGCCTAAAAGTTGCAATCAATGTGCAATTATAAAAAAGCCGCCATGCAAGCCCAGTGAGTCTGTTGGATAAATAAGTTTAAAAAAATCCCTTACAAATGATAATATGGCAAGATTTAATATCATTAAATGCAAATTTCCAGATCATGTTAGTACATCGCAAGTTGAACTAGGTTGTTATACAAGGCGTAAAATACACTATTATGTGGCTTTTATATGCACGACGAATAACACAATATTGAGGAAAAAAACATTGAATTAACTTTAAAAGCCATTTTTTTTAAAGATGTTGTATTGACTGATTTTTATCACGGATTGCGTTGACACGTTCGTCAATGCACGGTTAATAAGATCACATTTTTATGTTAATTTAATATCTGAAACAGTTCAGCATCTTCTAGACCGACCTCTCTCTTTTCGATAATTATCAAGCATATTTAGAATATATTTCATTGTTTCGGTAGATAATCGATGTTAAATAACGAATGATATATACATTGTATGATTAATAAGCGGCTCTACAACGTCCAAAAAGACATTTATTTGAACACTCGGTATCTAATTATTCAACGACAACACAGTTCGTGTTTTTGTTCACACTAATCTAAACAAGAGGACTTGTTTGACAAATGAAAAAAACAACATATTCCTTATTATTTAAAAATATACGATATAAATTGTTGAAGCAGCCATCTTGTCTTCTGTTATATTCGATATTATATTTGTTAACAGTTTCTGTATCTACATACCTTTTCCTTTTCACAACGAATACGTGTGTGTACAAATTGTGTAAGCGTCATTATTCTTCTCTAACATAAATATATACGTTGAATAACATGAAGCAAATTAAGAGAGAGTTATAACTGGTATGAGGTTTTCGTAGTTCCGATCCAATGTCTGTGGCTTGGTTTGCAACATAAAAGTTAGAAATGTACAACATTCATGTCCCGTTGCCATATGTCCGAA
>VMBQ01010915.1:0-23973 GCA_007657795.1 Dreissena rostriformis | reverse complement strand
TATACTCGTGGCTTAATTATTTCGTAAGAATACAGACGTTGCTTAAACTTGAAATATTTATGTCTGATTAATTAATTTGATATATTCGTCACATAAATATAATTCCAAAATACATGAACATACATTTACAAAAATTGGCATGAGGTAAGTCACAATCTTTGCTTAGCAGGTAAAGTGTAGATAAATGTAACTTAAAACCAACAGACAGATATCAAATTATGTGACTTGCATTTATGGACTATAAAACGGTGATTTATGTGTAATGTGTTACATATGTGATAACTGTATGATGCAGGTGTTTACAATTGCACTGACAACCAGTTCAAGTGTTCCAACAATGTGTGCATTACCAAGACCTTGCATTGCGACCACATCAATGACTGTATGGATGGGTCGGACGAGCAGAACTGCACAGCCGGTATGTGTACACTAATACTCTTCGAAGAATTATTCATGTACGACGAAAAATGAAAATATTCCAGTCAAATTGTTTTCTGTGTTGTTCTGTGACAAAACAAAAAAAAAACATGGTTTGAAGTTCTATTTAAACTTATTATAAAACTAAAACTTATTTACAATAACACGTTCTCAAACAAAGTCTGCACTGGGGTATTCATGAATCGCCCTGTTGGTAGATCAGTTGACCTTACAGGGTACACGTTTACTTTAAGTCGTAAACTAGTCTCTCAGTTGCCTATGTATCAAAATGAAACTTTTCAGAGGTGCTCTTGAACTTAGGCATTGTTGTACATGTGATTAATTCTGGTGTAAGTTAGCCCCAAAAGCGGTGGAAACCTCAAATGCTTTTCATTGACCGTTTCAAGGTGGTGATCCCGGTTTAAATCAGGTCATTTTCGTATTTGGTGTTGTGTTATAAAACTAGTGGATAAGCACAAGAATGTATCATAATGCGCATAAATACTTAAGAATACATTTTCGCCGCATGCGTTCGGACACAAACAATGACAATAATTCTAGCGTACTAAATAGTGTTATTGAATGAAAAGGTTAGTGCTGAATAATGCTGAAACTTATTAAAAATGCATTGTATTCTTTTCGGTAACACGGACTTCAATGACAAATTATGCGATGTCTTCAAATGTTCTTGTTCCAAAGGCTGTGCTGGTAACTTTTATGGGTCTCATTGCAATTTAACGTGCCCGAAAACGTGCAACACCGTTGCGGTCGGGCCTTCGTGTCATGCTGAAAGCGGATCGTGCCTTGCGGTAAGAATCTATGAGTCAGAGTTTTACTTTACATTAGACGTTTCCTCAAATATCATCCGTCATATAAGATAAAACGAAACCGATATTTGTTGAACGAACATTGTGTAAGGCATGACAATTAATAGATGTAGCTCCTTATAACAACATATATGACTGGATTGTGAAGTCTAATGGGCATATTTTATTACTGTTATTTAAGTATAAGTTATCCATGTATATGGAAGAAAAAGTGCAAGCATATATTTTTGTATTATGTAGGGGTGTCTGAATGGATTCTATGGCCAGCGATGTTCAGATGTGTGCCAACACTGTGTGAACAATACATGTCAAACAGATGACGGGGTCTGTGTTCACGGATGCATAATGGGATATAGACTCGACGTGACTGTCCATAAATGCCTATATGGTAATGTAAATATACATAACTTGCACAAGGAATGTTTAAGTTAATGACTATATTACACATGCAGAGCTGGTCGTTATCTCATATTCTTACGTAGATGATGTCTAATTTTGCATATACAACTATACTCGTGGCTTAATTATTTCGTAAGAATACAGACGTTGCTTAAACTTCAAATATTTATGTCTGATTCATTAAATTGATTTATTCGTCACATAAATATAATTCCAAAATTATATATAGTGTAGATAAATGTAACTTAAAACCAACAGATCGATATCAGATTATGCGACTTGCATTTATTGATTCATCAACTGGTGATTATTATGTAATGATTTTCAAACCGATATGCTTCTAAACCTGGAAGGGTTTTACTTGTGACTGCAATTCTCATTGAGACTTCACTTATCGAGAAGTTTGAATTGGTGTCAACTTAAAATACTTCACCATTGAGATTATTCGTAACAGTGAAGAATCTCTATAACATGATTAGATAATAAAGTTAGACTGACTTTACATTTTCAAGTGACTAAAGGTGTTCTTGTCCTTATCACTAGCTTATGTTAAAATATATTTACAAGACAACGATGACGACATCAAAGTACCCACAGCGGAGGGCATTTCCAAACAATTACCTGTATATGCCGTAATTGGAATTTCCGTGGGTTGTATTTGTATAGTGGTGGTTGTCATAGTAATGATCGTCCGTCAAATAAAAAGGTACACATGTATTTAAAGATTTTTTTTTAATTTTGATTTTGTGCAAAAGTATTGTCTTAGTTTATTCATATTCAGTATACATACTGCATTATATCAGTAGATTTTATAAAACTGGAAGTATTTGCTTCATTATGATCCCATAATGCTCTTCAGTTAATAATTTGTTTTAGTTAACTTCATTAGTTATACTTGTGTTCTACTATTTAAGAGCACATGTATATACACTCATTGGTTCAACATATAGGGAAGCCATCATAAACACAATAATAACAAAATAAAATCGAACATATAATTTCAGAAGAAATGCGTCAATAAGTTCTGGAACGCTAGGAATTCCTATGAAATCAGTGGCCACAGTTACATACGAGACGTGTCAGGAGCCATGTAAGTCTAGCGAAAAAAAATTGTAGTGCTGGTAATAGCAAACCAAGGATATTTGCATAGCATAAACACAACAGCATTATTGATGTTACAGTTTGAACTAAACATTGCTATATATTTTTCTATCAAACTGCATATGATGTTCGTCTTTAAGGTACGGAGACGATTCATGTATATTACTTATTGCTTTTCTGTTACATACATGGTCCGATTCAAGGACACGACACTTAAACCAGTTTATAAACTGCATACACTTTGCTATACTTTGTATCGTGATCCAGCTGACCGCATTTACAACACCATTGATGGTTACGAGGAAGTGGGTATTGGACGAGTCGACACTATCGCGTATCTGTCTAACGTGAATGTTGATTTGCAAAACCCTGCCCGGAAGAAAATGCAGACAACAGCATATAAGAGAAGTTCTGATTGAAGAGGCCAGGACCAACACCATGAATCACAATTAGAAACACTTGTTGTGCATCGAGCAGGGTACCACTCACCAATTGCGGATGTACGTTTATCATAAAATGAATAACGAACGCAAAATATATTCATTTGTGTACAATAATAACAAATAATCCAATACCAGCTCCATAATTTCAAAGTTTAAAACAATGGCGTGTGTTTACGTGAAATACATTATGCTATTAAGAACCAGACGGGTGTCGTATTTGTTTGTTCAAGACATAGAATATATTTAAATTGTTTCTATTGAAGATAAAGTGTTTGTTATTTTTGCTATTTTGGTTAAAATGCATCACAGTTAAAGTCGTGTTTGTTCAACAATGCTTTCTTACCAATGTTTAGGTTTTCAATGGCAGTGACGATTACGATACAGCGGAAAAACATTTCCCATCGACCACCGGAAAAAATGCCTTGGGTGAGAATGACGCGAACATGTACTCAGAGCCGGACGATTGCTGCTACGATGATATTGATTGAATGTCGCTGACCAGCAACATTTATGATTTAGATTTTTGTTTACAAACTAAATACTAAACTGTGTGCGGTATTTCAATGCGTCTGTTGACAGTTGACAAACAGATCGATTACGATGCTCGATGATTATGTCGATAATGTATTAGATGTAACACAAGTCAGTCGTCTTTAATGGACCGAGTAAAAACAGGTTTTATACGTTTATTATTTTTAGGTATAACAATCATTTTCATTTGAATTTTAGAATATTACCGTCACATTAACAATCAAGTAGGTAATTTTGATCATTTACACACAATATTGCTGCTCCTTCCTGTAGGTGCGCGATGATGATCTGAAATATTAACTATATGATGCTATATTCTTAAATCTTTTTGTAAAAAGAAGGGATGTAGTTGATGCGCGTTAGTAATTTCATTTAATCGTGCCTCAAAAAGTTGTAACTATGTTACTCTGGTCTCCATCCTAGCATTGAGTAATTAAATAGTAATTAAATTGAATGCGTTTTAATTCCCTTTTATTACTGTTTAATTTGAGTTGCAATGCTATGAGGTTAAATTTTATTTACACTTATATGTATCATGAATATTGCTGGGCCAAGTGTGAGGTTGAGCGCTCTATAACCGGTTTAAACCTCCAGTGCTTAGCATTGACCGTTCCAAGGCGGTGACCCCAGCTTTATTCTACTATGTGTATATGTTGTTTCGTTTTGTCCCGTACTGTACCGTTTTTGCAATTGGTTCCTTGCCATAAATAAAGGACCACGAAGGTGTGTATGATAGAAATGCAATACTGCTGCAGCTTCTGGAGTTTCACTTCTTTATATTATATTATGTATACAGCTAATTGGGACTGAAACCGTTTAATTAAAGGTCACAGAAGCGTATCTCATTTTGTAATACCTAGGTATATATTCACAAAAACAGAAATTTACTTAATTGCATGATAACAGAAAATGAAATGGCAAATTAAAAAAAAAAAACATAAAATCACATTCACTTCATATTCATTATATATTAAAGTACTAATTAGTTAATAGACTATGTAATTAATTGAAAGAATATTTAAAAAAAAATACACACCTACTCAATAATTTAGTGTACAGAAAGTTATACTTATAATAAAATATGAATATACAATTTAATATTTATGTTATCATGTATAAGTATCTAATTCTCAGATTGGTTTCATAAAGACTACAACGTATTATTGATACGGTGTGGCAACCTGTGTCAATATTAATAATGAAGGCCATTCATGAGATCAAAATTCGTTAATTTCAGTAACTTTCTGTTCTACTTTGTGGCCTCGCTGGGACTTATGAACGGACAGTCCTCTTCTATTTTCTGTATGTTTCATAGCACAACGTATGTCGTTTTTTTATTTTGGTTGTTATAGCATAAAGGTTTAAAGTGTATATAGTTTTTTATTTGGGTTCTTATGATACCAGATAACAATGCCCCATCGATCAGATTGTGAACTGAGAACTTGAGAATATGTATGGTAAGATTGATGTATCTTTTCTACTCTTAAACGTGCATGGTCGATAATTGATTACCGCGTTCATCAGTTCAGCTAGGATTTCAGGTCCAAACATTTTCTTTAAATGGTTTTATTGTCAACTTTGTTCCGGCAAAGTAGAAACAAATTACGAAAAGTATTTGCGTAAAAATTTCAGAACACTTACATGGGTATTGACAATCAATTTGTCCTCAAAAAACATTTGAAATATTGAAAGATAAGCACACAATACAATCGTCATGTTATAAAACATAAATATCAAGAATCTGAGTGATAAGATGCCATTTCTTTATAGACTTGAGCTGTTTTCTTTTTTATCGACAGACAATGGTCATGATACAAAGTAAGCTACACATCTACAACATAATAATAATTTTATTCTTTATATTCAATTACTAAAAGCCCGATTATTTTCATATGTTAACTATGTGTATAGCGTAATTACATTTCCGATTATTATGTTATATCTTACTGTGTCTTAATATAAGTAGTGTTGTTTTATCATCGGCTTATGCTTAGTTTTTGTATATTATGAAATATATACGTAATATCCTTCATATGTGTATGCGGTTATTTTCATTGTTCAGTTGGTAGAATATCAGTGTTTCTTCTTGGGTCAAATATTGAGAATATGCAAGTAAATACCTGATTTAAAATGTTGTTAAAGATTTTAAGAAGTGTATACAAGTGACGGACATTGAAATGATAAATATTGTGCTTGATACTTGTAAAGTTATGAATGCAGATATATAATAACATTTACACTTCTCGGAGTTCCATCACAGTCGTGCCGAGTCTATTATACCAAGTATGTTGTTTAGAAGAGCACGTTAGATAAATTCAATAATATAATTCCGTTTCAAAAACTTAATAATTCGTTCCATCAGTCAATTCATCAAATTCAGACCTGAACTATTTTAGAAATATAAAGAAATATTAAAATACATTGCAACATCGCACGTGTACCGTTAAGAGTAAATGCAACATTAAGTAATATTAAAACAACAACAAGGGTAATTAGTGTGTATTTCTGGAACTTATCTTATTTGCAAACAATATTGCTTGAACATTTGTGGAAATAACATGGTATATTTAGCAAATAGGTCTCAGTAGTAGGGCTGTGACGAATCCAAAAAAAAAATTGTTCGGATCCGAATCCAAATAAGGTTTCTTGTAGTTTTTCGGATCCGGATCTCTCAGATAAGAGAAAATGAGACTTTTCTGTCTAAATTGAAGAAATCAATATTTTAAAAGTATAATTTTACTAAAAACAATAATTTATAACACAAAGCATAACACAGTTTTCGTTTAACATCTTTTTTTCTGCAAAAAAAAAACAACAACAATTCACAAACAGTTCAATGTATGACTCTTTAACTTCAAATGGTATTCTGGTTGTTGACATATGTTTAACTTTTTAGTTGGTCTAAACAGATTATATCATAATACAAGAAAGTAAGAAACCATAAGAGCTGGAGAATAACAACTAGATAAAGATAAACTACACCAGAGGAAATCAAGAATCAATACAGCACTAATAAAAATATATTTTAACATTGTATAGCAAATTAGCGATGTCAAAATAAAACGAAACCTTAACACTCATTTACTTAATAGTTTGCTCGTTAACAAATTAACATACACTTCACTGTTCATTGTTCAGACAGTTTGAAGTTTGTTTTCACAAAAATAAACATATCAACATTTTCCGACCCGACATGTCGCGAAAATCAGTACTTTATTCAGTAAAAGCTGAAGGATCTAGAATAATCTGCTATTTGACTGTCACTCGTTCATAAATATCTACTATTATACGTACCTTTTATCTTTTAAACAGAACCAGTTTGTATAAAAAACAATACTCGTGAAAACAGCGCTAGGTTTCATACAACTATGAAAATTAATATTCTGAACTGAAATTTCCAGGGGTGGATCCGTACCCGCGAATCTGAAGTTGGATCCGATATCATCGGATATTTCGGTTACCCGTCACAGCCCTACTCAGCCCTACTCAGAAGTGTTGAAATTGTTTTAATTCGTTAAGATTGGTGAATTTAGCCCGAAAGAGGGTACTTGTAATTACTAAATGTGTCACTGATTCTCATTCTGAAAAGAATATACTTCCTGCAAACTCGTTTCAAGGGAATTGTTTCCAGAATTTTTGGTTTTTGATAAAATATGCCATTACATGTTTTTTCTTGCAAATATATACTATTGCAAATCGTTGAATAATTATTATATTGAGATGTAAAATACAAATATAGCCTTCCCCGAAATTCGAACACCGGACCATTGGAAGAAAAATGCAAAGAGTTACCACGAGACCATTCAGAATATGAACACTATAACGTATTTGAAACATTATATTAAATAAAATATGTAAAGTTGTTTACCATTTAAGTAATAATTTAACTATTAACTATTTAATTAATAATTTAAGTAATCAATAAGTAGTTGATAAGACAAAGTGTTTAAAAAACAAAGCCGATTATATAAGTTGTAATTGTTGAAACCAGATGCACGCTCTCTCTAGTCTTAGATTTATATGTGAAAGTAGATGTTATTATTCCATTCTTAGTTCTCGCCTTTGATATAGGGTGTGATTTTTGTTTTATTGATTGCTCATCAATTTTAATAATTTTAATCGTAGCTAGGTCTGCGTTGATACCGTGTCATTGACCAGCAGTAAAAGATATGTACTTGTGAAACGTATATGACCCTATACAACTATACTCGATCAATTGCCTAATTTGTTGTGGCAAACAGATAAGATTGACAATGTATATGCTCGAGTTTATAATTCTACCTCTAGAGGGGTGACGTCACTGCCCTTGTCCGTTCTTAATGTCAATACTTAATCACACATTTTTGAGAACATGTGCATACACTTACATTACTACCTGGTAAGAATGAAATTAGTGTTATATGTTCTATATATTCGTTTATTATTATTATATAAAAAGTTTTAAAATATTATTACATTATCGTTTGTTACAAAAGCATACATATGTTATCCGATACAAGAAATAGAGTAAATAGACCTTAAATGATATTTCACGTTGTCTACATCGTAAACTGTTTACCTACGCTTCGTTCTGGGATTTAAATCACACAGTTTACCGTAGTTGGGAAGCGATAAAAGAGGACCCAATTCGAGAATCTCATTTGTTAATATTACATTTGTCACTTATTCATCTTCTGAAATTATTATGCCTAATGAATAATCGTTAAAGCAGGAGTATATGACATTTTTTGTATTTTTTTTAAACCAGGTCATAAATAGTCTTCAATAATTATAGTATCATGAAACAACAACAACAATACTACTATTGCCTTCATCGGATTTCGAACGCGGGCCTATGTAAGTAAAATATAACCCGCTACCATTAAACCTTACATACTTTGAAAACTAAGGTGTATCTTTTTCACAATATATAACTTATAGGTCTATGTTGTAAAAATCAATGAAAATCGTTACACATGTTTTATTTTATTGTTCTGTTAGATTGATGATTATCCGTACATGTAGTATGTACATGAAAAAACATATATTTGTTTGCTACGTAAGTTGTTTTTTGATTTTTGACAATAATGTATACATTCTTTTACGTATGTCATGAAGGAAGATGGATACATTGAGTAAATAAACCGATTGTTACGATGAACTATATGCCCTTATCATAAGACGGGGCGGGGCGGTACGGGCATTTCACTTCACATAACTTCATATTTGTTATAAATATGGAAAGTCCGCTTTCTTCAAATCTCTTATATCTGACGCTTTTGACGATTTACTTGACTATTTTTCCATATCAGACACTTAAAATGTAAATATGGCTTTATCATGTAAGTATTGTCCACTAAGACCAATCAGCATGTAAGTAACCGTCATATAGCCCAAATAAATAAAGGTATTGTATCGTTTATAGAAGTTTACATCAGTAACACGAGTGTTATACACCATTCCCGACATATGATAGATAGGTGTTTATTTCGATCCAATACGCCATATGAGGCACANTATAAATAAGTCTTACCGGATGTGACTAGATAGAGCATTGTAGATCAAATGGGCTCGTTTGCGGACTCTTGAAATGTAAACAACGTGAATCTCGCTTGTTGTCTAGTTTATTTGTTTATATATTATTTTCAGTTGACACTCATTTTGAAGTTCTATTAAATTGTTTGTTAAACAATGTTTATGTTTTCTATGGGCATTAATTGGCTGTTAAAATATTAATCCTCTGATAGCAATTGTAACATCAGTGTGACCTATAATAAAATAAATGGTAGTTTAAAATACCATTTTATGTGTGTTAATAATACTGACAGATGTCGAGTCAACATAAGGATACACTCTTCTAGAGTAATGCTTCTTTATATTTATATCTGTGTTTTTAAATCACTGGAAAATTACAAAGTATATAAAGTTACATGCTTAAGTCAAGGCAAGTAGCAGTTAAACAAGTGAACTGTTAGGGCACTAGTCGGACTGGTAAAGTGGATTTACAAGTTAATGTCAAGGATTGTTCAGAGAGTTTTTTGAGTGCACTTTATTCAACCGTATCATGGATGATGCAGCAGCTGTGAGACACGTTTCATAACCACTATTGACAGTTGGGGATTGTCTATTGACTTATGAAAAATGTCATTTTACCGGAAGGTCTTCCCAGTTGTTATTTGAGTGGGTGAATGGTCTCCCTTGACATATTGTTTTATGGGACTTTGTACAACACATCAGCAAATATCATTGGACACTTATTATGTTATCACTTGCTGACAGTTTTACGTCACGAAAAATTCAAAGAAGCACAAACAGTGGTTTTGTCCTCTCAGATAATTAACCCTTTAAACCGGAGTCCTCTCGATTAATTAACTCTCTTTACCGGAATACTCTCACATAAGTTACCTCCTTAACCGGAATACCCTATGAAGTGACTATATAAACCGGAATCTTCTTTGATAAGTTACTCTCGAAACCGTTAACCTCTCGTATAAGTTGCCCTCTAAACTGGAATCCTTTTGGAAAATTGCACTCAACACCTGAATCCTCTGCAACCCGAATTTGTATAGTGGTAATTGGGATGTCTTGCTTACACAGTTTCCACCGTATTAATTTTTAAAACCACTTACTTAAGATTTCAATAGCATTGTTTTTGCATTTCATCGGTTTATGAACTTTCGGCGGCGTTCATGCATAAATTACGGCTAGCATTATATAAACTTCATTCACCGACGATATGCAAACAAAATATTTGATTCTAAAAATAAAAACACATATTTCGCTTAAGCTTTATTTTCAACACTTAAACAAATCACAGCGGACTTCAAAAAAAAAAACCGTTTCAGTTCGATAAAAAAGCACATCCTTTACGTTTGCATCGCAGTACAAAGGCATGATTCGTTCAAAACGCGTGATACGAATATTTGTAGGTGTTTATTTTACACATAACGTATCATTTCAGTGGAATAAACAACTTTATCTTTATTTTACTTTCATAGAACTAATGTATAAACGTTTACCCAGACTTAATCTTTTTATTTTCGTGTTGTGTTTTTTTAATAGACTAAGTCCTGTACTGTATATGCACTTGCCTAAAATTAAAGACAAGAATTTTACCATTTTATCTGTTTTAGTTCACATGTTGAAATATTATCTGGTTTAGCTTCTCAGGAGGAAACTGTTAAGCCCGATAACATAGTTAGGTTGTAAATGCAAATACTAAAACAACTGCGTTTATGTCATGTTCGTTGACTGCTTGTGACGCAATATTGTTTATTTAATGATTAATATTTAATTAATAGTTTTTAAACTTTTAGATTTATTGTAAAATGTTGATAATTGTGTACTTGTGATCAGTTACCATGACATTCAAAACCATAGGAACCCCATAGCAATATTCCCATTAAGGATACGGCCCAATGCTCCAAAAATGGCGTGAATAAGAGATGAATTCTAAGTTTCTCTGCGGTTGTGTTCTTTGTTTTATTTGTAAGCTAAGAAAGATACATGCACATGTATTAGCTAAATGCATATATACATGCCTACAAAAACGCATATGTTTCATAAAGTGTATCAAGTCTTAGAAAACCAAATCAATGAATCTGACCTTTTAGAGTTCTGGAAACGATATATCTAGTTTGTAAACTGGAAAAGCAGATTAAATCACTTTATTATTTTTTTGAAATAAAAAATGAATTCAAATTCGAATATATGATTTTCACGTGGCACAAAGACTTTTTGTTTAACGCGAAAAACACAATGCTGATTATGATGGAAAGCACATGTAAACATTATTAATCCCCATTGAAGTTGCAAGACTAAATCTGACGAGAGATGTCCAACAGTTAAAAGACTAAAATAAATAATGTGTAATGTCTTGTACTTATGGTTTGTTCTGTTGCCTAGCAGTGGGCTATAATTGATATAACCCTGGCTAAATAATTTTTCAATGTATGCATGCATGGATAACTGGCATTGCGTTTCGTTTCGTCACCATGGAATCCACTTGTTATAGATTCAGTATACGACTCGAAACAAACGTTCCCTTTCTTACATTCCCTACTTTATATTTCTTAAGAAATAAACAATTGTGAAACTGGTAAAATTGTATTGGTAATGGAATACATTCAGTGGGTTCAGACCATCGTATGGCGATATGAAAGACATATGTTTTACAAGAATGTTCAGACAAAAAAACAATATCCTGTAAAACATGTATCAGATTACTTACACACTATAACATATACTAAAACCAGTTCTGTTGAAAATGAACCGACTATATATGATTATTCGAAAATTAAAATAGTAATCTTCCAAATAATATTTATCATCCTGTTTGGAATTGATACACATCTATGTTTGTATAGTTTAAGTGTTTGAAGGGACATTTTCCTGACATAATAACACGGGAAGTATGAAACATACAACTAATTTTCGTGTATTTTCATGTAGAGGTAAATATGGTTTACTTTACTTCCCGGTCGTAGGGGAATCACTCAATCGTTAACGTCTAAGTTAAAACAATTCTAAATTGATTGTATCCGCAATTACTTGTACTTCTACTTTTTACCAGCAATAATTTGCCCAGATGTTTGACTAATTTATAATAAAACAAACTTTTAAAAATAACACTTTTACTTAAATATAATCATTCTATGTATTTATAAATAGGACATCGTGGTAAATGTTTATACCATTGAATTCTATAAAGATATATTTGTGTATTTAATTATGTGAATATATTAAGTTCATTGTGCTTAAGCAATTATGAGTTTGCCACTGTTTAATTTATTTTCGCAGTGTTTTTTATCACATCAAATAATATTGTTTTTACAGATATCCTTGCAAAAATGCATACTTGGGTAAGGTAAATATATTGATGCATATACTGTAAATAAATGAGATAACATAAATTAAAACAACTAAAACATATAAATTGTAATATGTCCATTGTAAGATGTATATTCATTTTTTGTCTGTGTTTGTACCATTTAATTCAGATCATGTGATTCGTTCAATAATTATCACGGAAGGGGGGGGTGGGGTTATCGCCCACAGGCTATTTAATACATTCTCTTCTCGGAACCAATCAAATGCGTGAAGATTGTGAATCAATATGTTCCTGTTTTTTTTCTAGGTTTACACTCGAACTACTTACGGTACAAGACAAACTTATGAATGGATGTATGACTCATTTCTACATTGACTAAAATATGGGATTGGTTGAAATATTTCAATACATACATAGAGTTTTTAGCCAAGATTGCAGAGAAGTGCGTTCAATTCTCCGCAAATTATGTAGTAAAAAAAATAGCATTAGCTTTTATTATGCCACTAGTGCACATTTACGTAAGAGACGCTGACATGGTATTTTAAAGTGTTATCGGATACCCCATCCGATAACGCTTTTTCACGCTTTAAAGTTATATGTTAGTTTAGTCACGCCCACTCTGAGAACTACTTTNACGGTGTCAATTCAAAGTCATTTTTCATCATTTTATATGTAAGTTTAATATACTATTATTTCAACAGGGCCTGCAGTACGCGATCTTTGTCAAGTGCTGATCCATCCAATCAAAGCAATATTTAGGATATAAATTAACATTTAACTGTTCTCACTTATGTTCTGAACATTGTAAAAAAATATGTTCAAGTCGTCAAATAAATTAGAAATTGTCTACTTAGTGACTAATTAGATGGCATGTACATACTGTACATGGAATGTAATGCTAAATAAAAATGAACGTCTCTCTGAGAAAATGGGACTAAATTCACGTGCGTAAAGTTTCGTCCCATATTAGCATATGCAGTCCACACAGGCTTATCGAGACGACACTTTAAGAACATTCATTAACCCCCGTTGTCCGAGAGGACGGCTAAAATGAAAAAATACTACTAGTGAAAAGATGCTTAAAGAATACCACACAAGGCAAATGAATGGGACGAATCATGTGTGAAGTGCTTGCAATCGAAATACAAATCCTAGCCATAAGTGTATGTTTATTTTAATAGTTAGTGTATACCAATTATAGCACGAGGTAGAACGAGGAAATAACTTCCTGTTTTAAAATGAATATTACTTTTTTTCTTAATGAACATTGTTTACAAATGTTAAACGTGTGTCTTAAAAATATGTGTTTTTAATATTTTTTATTTGCATTAAAATGTAAGTATGTGCATGTATATCCACATTGAAGTTCTAAATATTTGAATAATTTCATGACAAAATCCGGACATTGGTCTTTCAAAATTTAACTACAGATAACACACAAACAAACTTAAACGTCATGGAAACATCAAACATAAAATGGGGAGGAACGGCTAGAAAATGATGAACAAAGTTTAAAGAAAACACATTCTGCATAAAAGCAAAAACAGTGAATTTTATTTATTTCATAACACTTCTAGGCAAATATAACAATCAAACCTTGCTGCAAAGATATAATAATGATACTGTCCAAACATCAGCTGATTTGCAATTAAATATATTGCTAAATTTTACCACTTAATTTCTATCAGCTTTTTCTTGCAGTGATAAGCATCAATAAAACGTACACAAAACCTTAAAACATAAATAAATAATAAAGTTAGGTGGAGATATCTGGATGCTGGCTGGACTCTCTAACATGTATGACTGTATATATGTATATTTGATTCACATAAGTTTATCTAGGTTAAGACATCTTATCTGTTGTTTGCCGGTGTATGTAGTAGTTGTATGATGTGTCACCAATAAAATAGAATATGGAAACCACACAAACAATCGAACGTAAGTGGAACACCATTTCCAATAAAGCAATTGTATTGACTAACGGATGTTTCGCTAATTACTGTTGACCGGAATCAGTAGGTTTTGTTCAGTATGCAAAGTAGCAAATTAGCATACTGCGTGGTTATACATTAAATGTCTGTCACAAAGTGTTTGTGAAAATAAAGTGCGATTGTCATTAGGTGGATATAAAAACACTAGCCATGTGGACAACAGTTTTCATTGTTTATGGTATCTGCATTCAGATGTCTACTACATTAGGTGGTAAGTTAACTATGTACATTGTTTTTTGCACGCTTACCGGTAGTCAATTAACAACTTTATCAGATTGCAATTATATAATAATTTACAAAATAAGAATTTTCGTTTGCTGAAATGGGAGTGTGTTTTATGAAATGGTGCGGGGCATATATCACTTGCACCGTCTGTTGTCTGTCTGTCTTTGTGAATGATTGTTCGTCCATCTGTCTGTCCCAATGTTAGCAAGACATATATCAATTAAAAAGTGGTTAAATGTTGGAGCGTTTTAGGGGACATACATAAAGCGAGGACTCTGAATCTTTCTTTAATATACATTGCGTTATTTATCTTTGGTTACTGTTTTTGTTCGTCTATATATATTTCTTCAATTTCCATTGCGTTATTTTTCTTTGCTTATTGGTTTTGTTCGTCTATATACCTTTTTTCAATATGTATTGCGTTATTTATCATTGGTTACTGTTTTTGTTCGTCTATATATATTTCTTCAATCTCCATTGCGTTATTTATCTTTGGTTATTGGTTTTGTTCGTCTATATATCTTTCTTCAATATGTTTTGCGTTATTTATCATTGGTTACTGTTTTTGTTCGTCTATTCATCTATATATATTTCTTCAATCGCCATTGCGTTATTTATCTTTGGTTATTGTTTTTGTTCGTCTATATATATTTCTTCAATCTCCATTGCGTTATTTATCTTTGGGTATTGTTTTTGTTCGTCTATATATCTTTCTTCAATCTGCATTGCGTTATTTATCTATAGTAATTGTTTTTGGTTCGTCTATATATCTTTCTTCAATCTTCATTGCGTTATTTATCTTTAGTTATTGTTTTTGTTCGCCTATATATCTTTCTTCAATCTTCATTGCGTTATTTATCTTTGGTTATTGTTTTTGTTCGCCTATATATCTTTCTTCAATCTTCACTGCGATATTTATCTTTAGTTATTGTTTTTGTTCGTCTATATATCTTTCTTCAATCTTCATTGCGTAATTTATCTTTGGTTATTGTTTTTGTTCGTCTATATATCTTTCTGCAATATGTATTGCGTTATTTATCATTGGTTACTGTTTCCGTTTGTAACACTAACAATTATTGAAGAAATACAAAATAAATGACATATTAATAAAATACTTTGAGAGGATATGCCAGAACAATAACCATAGAACCACACCTCTCTCTTAAATACTGTTGCGTTATTATCAATGACTTATTTTTCTTTCATTGCATTACTATATTTTGTTATATTATTGTGCGTAGATTATGCTGTAGCAAAACGCATTCAGCAGAGCTTTTCTGGATATGTCAACCTTCTACTTTTCTTAGATTTTCGGATTGATTCCAAGTGTTACTACCCCAACTTTACTCATGTTTTATGTTTAATTTTGTTTTTGTATGTTTTGTCATGTATTGTTAAGGCAATTGGTAATTAAAACAATTCCACTGCTGATAAAGTGTATGGAGTATTATTATTGCTATACTTACGAATCTAGATCACTTAAATGTTTGATCGGCGAGTTACGTTTTGACACTCATATTTTCATTGTATATCTCCATGGATGCAAACATTAACATGACATCTGAATTCACGATTGTTTTAACAATTTTACAATGCATCTTTGAAAATTCGCACGTCTGGGGGTTGAAGCCGGGGCCCTTTGAGGGTTTGAATGTTTACGCTCATAACATTGGCAAATGGAATTAAATGATATATTATTTCATAATGAACTCAATTTTCGTAACTGTTTCAGAGGAGATCATTTTGTGTGTGTGTGTTGTTGTTTTTTCCTTGGGTGGGGTGTATACAAGGCAGTCGGGACGGAAATTCAGCCCTCAAAAAGGAAGACAATGTCCGCAAATATTGATTGAAAATGAAGTTATTTGTGGTAACTTGGACTTTAACAAAATATTTGAAATAAAATGGTAGTAAGGTTTTACTTTCTTAAGGTAGCGCACCCGTAATGATTTCTCGCGATTTCTTCTAAGATCGAAGAGCCTTTTCACCTGTTTACTCATGGATATCTAATTTAAGCAGAAACTTATGTGTAGCTGTCGTGGCCGAGTGGTTAAGGCGTTAGACTAGAAATCTTTTGGGATCGCCCGCGCAGGTTCGAATCCTGCCGACACCGCATACTATTTGCGACGCGTTTTATTTATTTTCTAACGTAATTTGATTTAATAAAGCATATAACCTATGTTTATTGTTAAATATGTTGCAATTTTTATGCACATTCTTTAATTTTTAAAATCAAAACAACGTTATGGCTAAATTGGGTGATTTACTGCTGAAAATACGAATCATGCATGTTGTATGTTTATGTTTATTTAAAAAAGTAAACGGTAAATCTGTCTATATCTTGGTATTTTTGCTGTATATAGTGTATCTATAAAAAATCAAAAATTCAAAATATTACTTAAATGAAGCTATTTTGAATTTTATGACACTTTGTTTTTAACCAACCCAATTTCTACTTGGCTGAATCCACTTACATTTCATGGCTCTCTTCCATAGCTAATACGTTATAAAAAATAAATGTCTGTAAAAGAATACTTATTACATCGTGTTTAAACTTTAAACACATTTAAGTTGACTGCATCTGTACACACCAACTGCATGCCTATAATTGGAAATCTTGATGAATTATGGAACTTTCATATACCCCAGGGGTGCAAATAAACTGGACAAAAGCCGAGCGTGGGGATGGTTTTTAAAAAAATCTGTATATTTTTTTAAAAGCATGGAAAGCCTACCTAAAAATGTGCATGTAGTTCAGTGAAATGATGCTGAATAAGAAAATAATACATTAGATTATATTTGGAAAGGTGCCCATTACGGGTGCACTACCTTAATGCATAATATAGAATACCCTATACAATAGGTTTCTTGACATCTAAAGAGAAGATGAAATTTATTACTAATATATTAGTTGTTGTTTTTTATATTACTACAACACTGATTTGTTTTTAATATGTTTTTTGCTGTTTCAGAAACATATGTTTACGACTATAATGACTATAATGACTATAATGACTACGGCAATTGCAACGATCATTGTGATACATGCGATATGGGCACTTGTACATTGTGCAAAGAAGGGTGGTATGGCGAGACAGAAGTGAGTGGTGAGTTAGTATTGAAGTGTGACCATTCCTGCCCAGAAACTTGCAAGTCTGGCTACTGTGATGGGCACACATGATTCTGCACAGACGGCTGTAAACATGGGCACTATAGTAAGAGATGTGAAGACAACTGCCAAAAGAGATGCGTTTATGGAGAGTGTGATTTATTTGGTTATTGCACAATTGGATGTGAAGCCGGTACATTTGGGCCTAGATTTGATGCATATTGCCCGCAAACATGTAAGGACAAATTATGCGATGCCTTCGGTGGTTCGTGTTCCAAAGGCTGTGCTGATAACCTTTATGGGTCTCATTGCAATATGACGTGCCCGAACACTTGCAACACCATCGCGGTCGGGCCTTCGTGTCATGCTGAAAACGGATTGTGTCTTGCGGTGAGAATCTACTTGTCGGGATTATACTTTACACTAGACGTTCTTTAAATATGATTCGTCATATGGGGTCAAAAGAAACCGATATTTGTTGAACGAACATTGTTTAAAGCTTGAAAATCATAAGATGTTGGTCCGTAAAATAAAATATACGGCTGGATTGTGAAGAACAAGGTGCAAAATTTACAACTGTTAATAAAGTAAACGTTATCTATGAATATGGAAGAAAAATTGCAAGTATGTTGTTTTGCATTGTGTAGGGGTGTCTGAACGGATTCTATGACCAAAGATGTTCCGATGTGTGCCAACACTGTGTAAACAATACATGTCAAACAGATGACGGGGTCTGTGTCCATGGATGCATAATGGGATATAGGCTCGACGTGTACGTCCAAAAATGCATATATGGTAATGTAAATATACGTAACTAGCATATTATTTTATATCATATTATTTTGAATCGTTATTTTCTATTTATTTTAAAAGTTTAACTACAGAACATGAATGACATGACCATTTTGTAGATTTGCACTGATTAACATTGATTTAAAATCAAACAATAACATAACAAACCGATTTGCAAACCGATAAGCTTTTGTATCTAGAAGGATTTAAGTTACTCATACGGACTTTTCGAGAAGTTTGTAGTACCGTAGTCTCAACTTTACATACTTCACCACTGAGATTATTCGATACAGTAAAGCGAATATTTAGATTTTTTGAAACTTAAAAGATAGGCTTACTTAATATGTTCATATGTTTTTAGTCGATCATGGCATTATTACTTGCTTATGTAACAATAGGTTTACAAGACAACGATGCCGACATAATGGCACAAACAGCGGGGAGCATTTCCAAACCATTACCTGTATATGCCGTAGTTGCAATTGTTGTCGGTTGTGTTGTTAAAGTGGTGGTTGTCATTGTAGTGATCGTCCATCGCAATAAAAGATATAAACGTATATACAAGATGGATAATTTATTTACTGATTTTTTTGTTTATACATATCCAGTTTATAAAATACAGTTTATCATTATGTTTTATAAAACAATCCCATAACGCTTATCAGAAAATAATGTGTTTATAATATGTTTTTATTCATAATTTGTTGTGTACTATTTTCTTTTTAAACATCACATGTATATAGTTAACTTGTTCAACATATATTGACATATAAATGGTACTAACACCAATAAAATGCCAAACTGTCGCATAATAGTGCAAAACAAAATTTAAACACATAATCATGAGCAAAATAATACCAAATTAAAAGCGAACATATGATTTCAGAAGAAATGCGTCAAGAAGTTTTGGAATGCTCGGAGGAATTCCTATGAAAGCAGTTGCCAATGCTACCTACGAGGCGTGTCAGGAACCATGTCAGTCTAGCGGAAAAATAGATTTGTATTGCTGGTATTGCCAAAACCAATGATATGTACAGAACACACATACAACAGTATGGCAAGCGGTTCCACGCATAATCCCATGAAACTAGGTTTTTCATGAGAACCTAGGTTCTCATTCTGAGAACCTAGGTTCTCGCTTGAAGATTGCACATGGCTTCCAGAACCCAAGTTTTTATTCGATATCCTAGGTTTTCACCAGAACCCAAGTTATCATAAAATGTGCATCAAACGGCGATAGCCTAGGTTCTTATTTGAAAACTAAGGTTCTGGTAAGAACATAGGTTCTCAGAATGTAAACCTATGTTCTCATAAGAAAATAGGTTTTTTATGAGAACCTAGGTTCTCATGAGAAACTAGGTTTTTAATGAGAACCTAGGTTTTTAATGAGAACCTAGGTTCTCAGAATTAAAACATAGGTTCTCATGAGAAACTAGGTGTTTCATGAGAACCTAGGTTCTCTTTTGAGAAACTAGGTTTTATATGAGAACCTAGGTTCTTAGAATGAAAATCTAGGTTTCATGAGAACCAAGGTT
This sequence comes from Dreissena rostriformis, assembly GCA_007657795.1. NCBI lineage: Eukaryota > Metazoa > Mollusca > Bivalvia > Myida > Dreissenidae > Dreissena > Dreissena rostriformis. The sequence continues at coordinate 3,797 of VMBQ01010915.1, read as the reverse complement.
CTCCATGAGAACCTAGGTTCTCATTTGAAAACCTTTGTTAACGCTCGACGGGACGACGCACATAGACACATAGAACATAGGTTCTCATGATAAAGTAAGTAATCATTTCAGAACCCCGTTTTCAGCCCGGTTTGACGCATAATCCCAAGAAACTAGGTTATTCATGAGAACCTAGGTTCTCATTATGAGAACCAAAGTTCTCGTTTGATATCCAATGTTTTCACAAGAACCTAGGTTCTCGACAGATTTTCGCGACGTTCTCTCGGATATCCTAAGTTTTCATGAGAACACAATATTTCAATTGGGATCATAAGTTCTGGTAAGAACCTAGGTTCTCAGAATGAAAACCAAGGTTCTCAGAATGAGAACCTAGGTTCTCATGAAAAACCTAGTTTCTAGGGATAATGCGTCGAACCGCTTGCCATACAACAGCAACAATATAGAGACTGGTCGAACTCAACGTTGTTATATTTGTTTTTCAAACTTTGTATAATGTACGTCTTTAAGGTACGGAGACATAACGGTTATTGTCTTTTATTAATGCTTAGTGATTTTCCGTTACATACATTTTCCGATTCAAGGACACGACACTTTAACCAGCTTATAAACTACCAAACTTTAAACGTATAATGCGAGTTTCCTACATTTTGCATCGTGTCACAGCTGACCGCATTTACACTTCCATTGATGGTTTAGAGGAAGTGGATATTGGACGAGTCCACAATCCCGCGTATCAATTTAACGGGAATGCTGATTTGAAAAACCCTGTCCGGAAGGAGAAAAAAAAGATAACATATAAGAAAACCAATGATTGGAGAGGCCAGGACAAACACCATGAATCAAAATTAGAAACACCTGTTGTGGATCAAGCAGGCTACATCGCACCAATTGGAAAGGTACTTTAATCACCGAATGAATACCGAAAGCAAAACATACTAATAATTGTACAATAATAACTAATGGATCCAATAAGAGTACCATACTTTTCAAATTTTAAACAGCGGCGTGTGTCTTCAAAATATGCATCTTTATGTCATCGTTTTAGGTTGTAATAAGTAAAATATAATGAAAAACGTCATGCTACTCAGAACTACATACATCTGTTGACAGTTGAAAAGGGATATCGTATATTTTAGGTTCAAGTAATACAATATATCCATATTTGTTTCAATTGAAGATAAGTAGTAACTATGTTTGTTTGCTATTCTGTTCCAAATTCTTCATAGTAAATGTATGTTTCCACAGCAATTCTTTCTGACCTATGTTTGGGTGTTTCTTGACAGTGACGCTTTCGAAGTACCTTACCCATCGACCTCTGGCAGAATTGCCCTGGATGAGAACGACGCGAATATTTACGCAGAGCCGGACGAATGCTGCTATATCGGAGCAAACGATGTTATTTAGTATATGTCGCTTACCAGCTACATATATGATATAGAGTTTTGATTTCACAAACAATATTTACATACTAGATAATAAACTATGTACGGTATTTTTATAAGTGTGGTGACCGTTGACAAACAGATCGATACAGATACTCTGGGATTATTTCAATAACTAAATGTAATACTTATAGCTTTTTTTTGGAAAAGCAAAGTCAGAAGTATTTGAGGGACCGAATATGAACAAGTCTAATAGTATGTATATGGCATATTGAAGTCGAAACTGTGTATGTATAGGTCACAGAAGCGTCTTGTATAATTATACTAAGGTCATTCCAATTTAGGTATTTTGTTATCCGTCAAACTCATTTGGTAGGTACCAATTCATAAAAACAGAAGAAGGTGTTTCGAACAAATCAAAGCTCTTAATTACATTATAATAGAACATGAGTTGGCATACTGTAAGAACAGAAAAGCCCATTCACGTCAAATGAAACATTTAATTAAGTACTAATTAGTTCATAGACCATGATATTAATCAATAAAGTATACCCATAAAACCCATACCCATAAAACACAAACCTTCACAACATTTTAATTAATAGAAAGTTATCCGTATAATGTAATATTAAAATACAAAACCATATTTATATTAGCATGTATTTGTATTCCATAATCAGAATGATTACAATAAATTATTGTCAAGGTGTAGCACCCTGTCAATATTTATAATGGCAGATGCCTTTCATGAGATGCATATTCATGAATTTCTGTTTTTATCTGTATTCGTCTGTTCGGATATATGTGTCCTTGCAGTGACTTGTCTACGGTTTTCTTCTAGTGTCTGTGTATATCTATAGTATGAAGTATATAGATTTGGTTTTATATATATTAAGTTTCGTGTGGTACCACACAACAATGGCGAAATATGTCAGATTAAGAATGCTACTTTACAAATATGTGTTGTATGATTGGTGTATATGTTCATTTTCTAGTCTTGAATGTGCATGGCCGATTCGATATTACGGCTTTCATCAAGACAAAAAGCTCGTAAAAAAATATTAAAATGATTTATTGTCAAACGTTTGTCCGGTTGAAGTTAAAACACAATGAGAAAAATATTAAGGCAAAGGTTAAATACGAGCTACAGCGGTATTGCCATTCAATTTCTCGTCAAATCTCATCTGAAATATTGAAAGAAATTCGAAAACAGTAAAATCGTTATGTTATCAAAACTAAATATCAATAGTTCTANATGTTAATTGTCTGTAAGATCGGTGTGTACCGGTGTCGTAAAATGCATATTCTTTACAAGGGAGAATATTCTTGTAATCTTGGCAAAGAAAAATGTTAAGGGTTGCTTCCCTTGTGAACAGTACGGTGTAGTATTGCATGGAACTATCAGAATACCTCGCGCTTTGTCGTTTAAAGGTTAACATAATATAATCGAAAAAGTTTTGTGGTAACCTTACAGAAATAACGGATTAAACGGCATTTTTTTAAGTAATTAAATTATACCGACCGCTTGTCCCGTCGGACTAGTAAATTCTGTATTTACTTGTCCGGACTAACAATTTAACAGTCGGACTACCGTTAATGTTGAGCCCTGTTACAAACGCTTCAAAATTGAGAATAAAATTGTTTGTTAAAAGGTTCAACTTAAAGAGCTGGATGGGAGATGATCTAAATGTTGAGATCTAAAAAACATTTTTTTTTTTTGAAACCATCTTTTGGGAATTTTAAGGGCCCATTTGGGAAAAATATATACCGTTTTCCCTTGGGAATGGGGCCCCGAATTTGATCGAAAAAAAAACACTGCATGGGCAAACAATGTCACCAAATGAGGTCAGATCTGTGTTCTTGAGATTTTTTTTCCTTCGTCTGCTACAATACAGAAGATCTCAATTGTTTTTTTTTGCAACCTCATATTTAAACAGATACCGCCGATGTTGTCAACTCGCACAAATTATTTTAATTATTGATTTTTTACCATTAATACTCAACACACTGTGTCATATACAGATATTTGAATCGCTAGAACTTTAATATGTTAATTTAAGGGAAACAAATCAAATTCACCATTATAAATTCACTGTTTGTATTTTCTCCTTTGAATAGTTATTAATGGCTGTATTCTCACTACCGAATTAAAATTATCGCCTGTTTATTAATGCGATGAGCGTCATTACTTTTCAAGAAGACATTGAAAATGGATATTCTTGTATATATCAGGGCCCTCTCTGGCCATCAGGGGAAGCTACCCACATCCCTCATGAGGGGGAATTTTCGAGTCGTTTCCCTTTTATTGTGGATTTTTTTACTTACTCTCTCATTACTAGATTTGTACATGTTTGCAATATATTCATTGCTTTTAAGCTCACCTGAGCACAACGTGCTCATGGTGAGCTATTGTGA
>VMBQ01010914.1:0-25408 GCA_007657795.1 Dreissena rostriformis | reverse complement strand
ACGTCACAATTATATCTAGGTGTACTGCGACATTAATGTGTCAAAAACGATCAAATGGACATCTTCACTGACCAGTTAAAGTAATTCCTCTTTATCATTTTCAATATTCAAAAATGCCAACTTATGATTTGTATTGTTTAAATGAAACTCCATAATTGGAGCTTCTATGTCTAACCATACTATTAAGTTTGCCTTATATAGCCAAATATGTCATATAACATGGAACTCTTTATATAGCAAGGGAGAAGAACAATAATTATAAGACTTCGTCTTTCGTTCCAATCCTTTCAAACTTGAATATATGTTTAATGTTGTATGATATTCTATGTATAAATGATGTTTGTTTGTTTGAATAAGCATGTTTAAACTTAAGTTAAGTAGTTATACTTATATAAAAGGAACATATTATTAATTTATTCACCGATAAGAACATTAAACAGACATTTTAAGTAATATAAATTATGCTGCACTTGATTGTGACACTATCGGAGATCTATTCTAGACCTATTAAAATTGAAAGATTGTTTGCACACCGGTGAACACGCGAACCAATAATTATATATTTATTACCCACAACAAATTTAACGGCGTTTCACAAATACGTCCTCCCATTAGGGTAATGCTTAACATGTGACATAAATGTTAAAATGTATAACTTTTGTCAGTCGTTTATAAGCATAGAATGTAGAAATACTTTTTGTATGCAATTGCCAAGCTCCAATTAATGGCATGTCGCCTGATGGAAAAGAGACAGAAATATGACTATGAAATGCCTGTATCATTGTGTGCAAAATACCATTTTCTTACTCCTGTATTGATGTGGTTAGATGTGTTATGATCATAAAATCATGTATGCATCGTTATAAATGCACGATAATAATCAAGTGTCGAAACAGTCGATCTTGATTTAGACGTTTAAATACAAAGCTTTCAAAATGTCGCATTCTCGATCCGTGCTTCATACACTTACAACTCGATTTTTTATATGAATGTTGTATTGTTACAGTTACAACTTTATCAGAACCGAAGTTTGCAGTATTTACTGTTGCATATACATCGATAATGTTGCCCATAAAACTGATTATTAACGTCGGTTAATCAAATAAAATCTACAATTTCTGTTTAAATCTGTTTATTCCTCAAAATAATTGTTGACGAAACCATTCCTTTTATATGACAACCCTCTAATCTAAAATACATGTTACTTAGGCGTTGGTCGTAATTATTTAGTACGTACGCTGTGGTGTATGTATGATGTTAGCCCAATAAAATAAGATGACAATAATTATGTGTTAACAACAGAATGATATCCATTTCCCTACTTCCCGGTTTCACTTCCGGAAATTTACGCGCAGTTCTCGAGGCGGAATCTGTTTACATCGACCTATCAGGAGCCTGCTAATTGTTGCAGATAATGTTGAAGCCTGCTAGCAGGTGCCCCTCTTGGCACTGCAAGTGTCAAGTAAATGGTTATTCTATTGTTGTAGATAAATGATCCATTAAGCTTTTGGGAAAACTGTTTAATAACTGATACGTTCAAAGCAGAATCAGCTTCAAACTGATAAGTTTAATTAGTGCTAAGTAGTAAAATGCACAAGTACGAGTTTTCATTTTTAATAAGAAAATTTGTAATGCACATTTAAATGATAATAATTATATTTAGTTAAACGTTCAGATAAGGTGCATTAGAAGCGTTGTATGTACCAGATCAATATCAACGCAGTTTTACTGACCAATATTTATTATTACAGTCAGTGTATAGCAAGGTCATAGATGTTTTATTTAAAATAAATGTTTATGATCAATATTCCTCTGCTAATCTGTGGAACGAACCCGCTTAAATCCGCGACCGTTTTAAGCAAAGTGGCTTTAGTTACATCCATGTTCTGTGTGCATAAGCGATGTTGATTTCTATAAAAATAGACGTTTGAACTGGTCGAATAAAACTCTTTAAATCTAAAAAACAAACACTGTTTTCACGGATGCTTTGATATCCTAAGCTAACCATTTATAGCCCTATGTAAGGATGTTTTGAAATCGAACTCTTATATCAAATCACTGACTGCTGTTAAAGGCATTTGAATAAGAATGTAATCCGTGTTCAAGGTGCATGGGAAGCCGATTAAAATCAGTTTTGATCCTGAAATACCGCGCGTTTGATGGGATGTTGTGTATTCAAGTCAAATTGTGTATATGGGACATCATCATCATCATCATCATCATCATCATCATCATCATCATCATCATCATCATCATCATCATCATCAACAACAACATAATAATCATACGTATAACTAACACAGCCAATACTACTATTACCACCTCCATAATAGTAATAATATTCGACAGTCGTCGTCATCAGCATCATCATTCTGTTATAATGAAACCAAGCTGTATGCAAGCACTATGTTTTCTTAACTCAATGGCAAAGGTCAAATCATGGACCAAATCTGACCGAATGTTTTGATCCTGAAATACTACACGTTTAATGAAACAGTGTCGTCGTCGTCATCAGCATCGTTCTGTTATAATGAAACCAAGCTGTATACAAGCACTTTTTTTCTTAACTCAATGGCAATGATCAAATCAAGGACCAAGTCTGACAAAATGTAACGCCATTTACATGATTACAAAAGCTCATTTAAAGTAACGACTCGGTTATCTGACTGTCGTTATAATTTCATGTTGGTATATGCCACCATTGAACGCGAGTGTTACTTTTTGCTTTGCGCTTAGTTACTGCTCATGAAATGTTGACGGAGTATTTACGGCGAAAATTGCGATCTTATATCGCCGATAAGTGTCAATTAGTTTTTAATTCATCGCCTTTCAAACTTCAAAAGAATACGCATCAATGTGACTATGTACGTTAAAAAATATATAACATCCATAGTATCACATAGATGTTTTTTAGTGAAATGAACTTCATCAGTGAAGTTATATTAGTGAGTTAGTGTTAAGTTTAATACTTTCAGCTGGATACATTTTTCAAGTTGTTCAATTTTCGGAATAATTTGGAATTTCATCAAACTGAGGCAATTCATCTTGCTTTTTTATAGCATACCCAAGAAATTTATTTTGTGAACGTGATCTTTGCAAAAATATATAACGTTCATACAATTTCATTATCTGCATGCTGCAATTATTCATTTCCTCCTTAATTCCTTACATTTTACTTCCCACCATAACCAGTCTATATAGCTTTGTTCACCACCATGTTTGGTCTTCCAGCCAACGTCATATATTTTATAAGGTCATTTAAGGATTTGCATACACCAATTGACTATTGAAGTATTTAAGTATATATTGTGTAAATGCCATTTGCATATTTCATTATGATATTGCATATTCAATTTTATACATCTGTAGTATTGTATGTGACAAATTTACATAGTTATACTGAATGGAAACCATAAAAGGGTTTATGTATGTGTTTGTACGAGAGTAAGATTTTAATGTTTATTATATCGCAGGCATATTGTTGATAGTTTGTATTGCGTTATAATTGTTTTTTAATAGTTTTGAGGGACAATGCATTTGCAAAATAACCAAATTACAAAGAACTAAGTAAATGTTAATTAACCAGACACAAACTTTTGCCTTTTGAAATTGTAATATGATTGTCATTTAAGATTTATATGTCTTATATCGAGACTATAACTTCAGGAACGCGTTATCATGTATCATATATAAATGTAGTCATGCAAATATTAAACCATTGTATTTCATTACTTATTCATTTCATTTCTCATTCGCAATATGAAATTCGAAGATAGATGATCTTTTATCGTCGTTTAAGATTGTATGATCAACCAATGTCATTTGCGGTCTATATTTTGTTATCTACATAATGTATTAAATACTTTTATTTTTTTTCATTTTTGATGGTATCTATTAAACCTCTCGGGACATTAACACTATGTAATATAAACAGCTTTCATTGTTGGTATCATGGTTAACATTTCAATGTGTCACTTGACGTGATGTCGACAATTCTATTATTATAATCAGCGAAATTGCTAAAGGCCACTCGATCTACGCTTCGACGGTACATTTAACGTTTACCTAATAAAACCATATAGCAGAAAAGATAGCTTATGGTTGTTGTTCAGTATCTGTATGCCAGTTTAATCCTCTTAAATAATGGCGGATGTTATGTCATTATTCTTTCCGTACCTGTTGATAATTCGTTTGTTCATTTTGAACTTGATAATATTCAATTGTTAACGAAAAGCGCCTTAGTTATAATTAAGTGTAGTCGTTTAGACTAGTCTAAACTAGGTTAGACTAGTCGTTAAAATCGGCAATGTTATTTCTAGAGATGTGAAACGTTTTCCCTATTTTAATTGTGTGTATTAAGAATGAACCTATTGATGGATATAAAACAAATGAAGTTAATATTTTTAAAGATGAAAAACGTGACCATTTGTGAGTATGAATTAACAATGAAATTTTACGAAACCACTGAACATTTCTGCGAATAATTAGCGCTTATCTTATGGATAAATGTAAGTGTACAAATATTAACCGTTTGAATTACTAGAGAAAACGTTGCCCAATATTTTGCAATCCGTTTCATTTGTAACGTTTAATTTTATCTTGAACGATATTTCATAATATTGTCGCAAACGTTTCACTCGTATAACAATCAGAATATGATACTGCAATTTTCAATTAGTTACCGCCTGTGAATAGTAGTTCAATGTTTGTATAAGTAACTTTGAACTTTTGATGTTTGGTCCATATATCATAAGAAGACACATTTCAATAGTAGAATTTTGGGAATTTTACTTATGATAATGAAATGGAATAAATTTAAAACAAAGCGCATCACGAGGGCAGGAACGGATTTTGAGAGCGCCCGCAGATTATCATGTCCGAGAAAACGTGTATTTTCGCTCTTATTGCATAAACAAATCACACTTAACAAAATAAATTAAAATAACATTGAAAACAATATGTCTTGTTCATTCGACATCGACAAAATAATTCGATTATTTCATATGACGTCATACAGTTCAAGGTTGTGTTTTACATATGCCTCACTCGGTCATCATCAGAAATGACGAGGCTTTACCTTCGGATAGGCAGTTTTAGATTTTTAATTTGCTTAAACAGTGGATTAATGCAAATTGTTTCGCTATTATTGCATGAATAAATCACACATACCAAAATAAATTAAAATAAAATAAACTAAGGGAAGTAACTGCGCGTGGACCAGTTTATGGATATGAAAAACACAGAAAAGGGCTTGAACGGCACGTGAATCGCCTTGTTAATACACGATTTCTCCCGTTCAAGCCCTGCTTTTGCCAAGTTTTTGCACCCCGCCAGAGGGCATTATAGATAGAGTTTATGCAATAATAAGGCTTAAACTCAATTTTTTTTTTTCAAATAATTCCACCGATATTTCGTTTTTAAATAAACAATAAATAGTTAAACTTAATAATAAATATAGATCGGAAAAGTGTATGCATGTTATTGCATATTCTTATTAAAGTGGTGAGTTGTTGCAAAACAATTGTTTGACTTTGGCAATCTTTTCAATATTATAAAGTATTATTTTCACAGATTTATATGGGATTGTTCGTGTACAGACAAATTTCCATTGTTGTAGGTAAAGGCAATAAAATCAGGTTTAAATGTTAAATTTAATATGTTAGTATTGTGTAACCATCTCCACGGGTAGACACTGATAGTATAACATTTCAACCTTTAAGTATTCTGTATGTATAACACAATAGTAAAAAACAAAGAGAGCATGGTTATTAAGGATGTAAACAGCAAGAAAAAGAAGACAATACTAATTCGAAATTACTTTTTGAATTTCACGCTATAAGTAAAGGTCTAAAGTCTATTCAAATGTGTCTATTGCCTATTCGACTGCATAATGGGAAAATGGGTGTCTTAGGTAACTGGATTTTTTATGTGGACTTATACATCCGTAAAGGCCACGTTTAATGCATATGAGTAAAGACAAATTACGGGGTATCTGACGCTTTGATGAGTGGGTGTGGGCTTGAAATGGGTTATAAGACAGCTCTCGATGCTTGTAGAGTGTTGGTTAACCGACACTGGGCGGGTATCTGAGTATTGACTATTATTAGAGGAACAAAGAACTTTCAGTTCACCCTTAAGTTTAAAGATCACTTCTTTTTGACCTTGGTCTCATTTTACATATTATCGCATTTTCTCTTCTCTCTTACATTACAAATTGTCATGATTTCGTAAAATATTATGTTCCGAGAGGTCAATGCATCCAGTTAAAAAGTGTTATATATATAACTTGATACTAAAGCCAATGCGGCATAAACATCTAAAGCAATATTATTTACAAATCCGCTCAACTATGTGTAAATGCAAATATATACCGTGTTTAGTGACCTTATAGATGGCCGATACAATAAAATCAGCAGATAATCTATTGCCAAAAAGGCACTTTATGCATGATAATTTTATTTCCCGCAAACAAAGTATTTTATTACGTGGACTCAAACAAAATAAAAACAACCTAACGGTCTCCATTAAAAATGTTTTATCGTTCTAGCGTTCTAGCGTACACTAGCAATGGAATCTGATCTGTTTCTGATCTCAATAACAAAACAATTTGACACGTTAAACTAATGGTATTCATTCTATTAAAGCACGTCAGATTTCACTACCTTTTGTGGTCAAGCCGTATCTATAGAAACGGCGTACTTCCCATTATGTTTTCCCATACAAATATTTACCGTTCGTGGACACTGTATTTGATAAGGTATACGATTTTAACACGTCTATGGTGAAAAATGTTATTTTTCTGTTACTTTTCAAAATGTTAAGACTTAACTTAGGATATCGGGATTACTGTCGTGTAAAATAACAGAGTGTTAAATGGGAGAAGTGCGAACATAACGTTTGTAAAAAAATCAGTTTTAGTTGCTATACAGATACGTCGTGAGATAGATATATCAGTAAGTGAGTCATTAACGCTTTACGAAGGACTCTTTATTGTGCATGGTACTTTTTCATTTTGTCGCATATTTATTTAAGTTTAAGTAATTGAAAGTAGCAGTTGCATTAGTTGCGAGTGTCGGTGGGTAGGTTGTCGAGCACTGTAGTTCTTAATTCGTGGAACAAAACATAGTAAGATTTGCTAATAAACATGCAAAATATGCAACATGCTTAAAATAAAAAGAACTAGGTTCCACATGATTTCTAATTTGGAATTTCAAGAGACCATTGATTTGATATGTTAGAATGTAATCTTAATAATTTCTTATACAATTCGGTCTTAAGATGGTTAAAAAACTATTTTTAACGTCTCATTTGAATTGCTTAAACAAATCACGTAAGGTCTAATACCATGCAGTAGCATTACGGTTTCATAAAATAGTCTAATAAGTAATATTATTACCTGTAATCGTGTAAAAAGTTGTGTTATAAACACGAAATCATGCATTCATCATCATAAATACTAGAAAAAAGTCAAGCGTGAGTACTTATAAAAAAAAGATTCGAAGTTATTAAATTGCGCTTAACGAAGTTACACGTTTAATCCGATTATCGACACTTGTAGGTTTCTGTTTTGCACTGAAAAACGTACGTATATAAATGCAAACAAGTACACACCAAAATGGCCGAATATTATTTGGGAAATCATTTTACACTTAAAGATTGAACGCAGTTACAAAACAATAGGTGGAATGATTCAAAAAGTGCATGAAGATTGTATAAATACAATGCATAGAATAAGGTTTACGCATTGACATCAAATACATTTTTCGTTGCGGGTAAATCATGATAATCATCATTATGCATTGTATCATGCATTTTATTACTTTTGTAATGTCAAATGAAGATAATTTTATGTATAATTACATATCGTTTTCTATTATCAGAATAAAAAAAATATATCCCCGCTGATTTTACCTTATGTTATACTTCAATTGATAAAAATACTAATCTAGAATTGCTTAACTTCGTTTTAAATACGATTGTCTTATTAAACTTCTGTTTCGCATTTATATGTACGAATAATGAGACTCTAGAAACATTATCATGGGTTAAACCTTCTAGTCTTTAATTTAAGGCAAGTAACAAACGATCCATATGTGGATGATATTTCAAACGTTAACTAAATGATTGCTTGTATTATCACAGTATAACGAAGTGATTCGAATAGNAAGGCAAGTAACAAACGATCTATATGTGGATTATATTTCAAACGTAAACTAAATGATTGCTTGTATTATCACAGTATAACGAAGTGATTCGAATAGCAATGGAAACTGTGAATACTTTGCAAACTGGAACCATATGGTCTCGTATTGTAACATGATATAAAGCGTGATTGGTTGGTTGGCCATGTTAGAAATTATCTCCCAAAATCATCTCCTGAGTCTTTGAAGAAGTTGTAAATTAGTGATCCATGTTCTCGTTATCAAGAAATATCAGGTCTTATTAAATAAACTGTAACTAGAAATATGTGGGAATAAAACTAAATTAACAATCTTGTTGGTGCAGCAGATTTAAGGAACTATTGCATTATGTCGACTTGCTGAAGTTTAAACGCATGAGTTATTCATCAGCATATTTTGAATGTCATTTCACTTGTTGTTTTTTTCAGACTTCAAATCGCTTTAACTTAAACGATGCAAAGTCTAAATCAGTATGTAAGCCACAGGTTTAAATGTCCTTTGATATCATGAGCCTTATAAAACATACCATTTTATGGAATGATTCACGCAAGATACGTTTTCCAATGTTATGTTTGCTACATGTAAACTCAATAGAATGGCGCACACTTCTTTATATGAAACAGCAATACTAAGTTATGTACAAGCGTTTATTTTTTATGAGTCTTTTGGTGGATTTGTGAACCGGCATTTAATTATGTTAAAAGATACTTAATAGTCCCCGACACACTTTGCGACATGAACAGCTATATATTAATATGACGGAAATTAATTACACTATCAGTGACGATGGTGTGAAAATAAATGGAATATTTGACATCAATTAGTTGAACTTTTTGACATTTGTTATATGTTTGATATGGTTCAACGAAGATATAAGGTTATATATTTTGTTTATGTCTTGCTGGATTCTGTTGTTGTTATTGTACGTCGTTCTACGTTTATGGTAGGTCGGTTTTAAAGAATTCTTGTAATTTATGCAAACATGAATTATCATGTATATCTTTCTTATTTTTTAACAGACATGCGCATTTTCGTTAAAATTTCAATATTGTTTGCAATTGAATGAAATAAATACATGTTTTGAATGTGGGATTAAACCAGCAATTGGCATTTATTATATATTATTTATGATTTCGTGAACTGCGTTCGTATCATCTGTGTATTATTATCACACAAAACAATATTTCTACCATAAATTACGTAGAGAGCAAGCAACATAATGTGTTGGTTATCATTCTGAATACTTCCGGAATTGCTGTTCTTGCAATTAGTGATTGTGTTGATTATGCATGTGATATAAGCGATGCTGCTGATAATTATACCAATACCAATTATGATGATGTCCACTTTGATAATGATGATGATAATGCATTTGCTGCCGCCATGGATGCTAATGATGCTGGTTATGATGATCATGTTGTTGTTATTGATAATGATGATGCTGCTGCTGAGGCTGCTGCTGCTGCTTCTGCTGCTGCTGCTGATGATGATGATGATGAGGAGGAGGAGGAGGAGGAGGATGAAGATGATGATAAAAATCAGCTGCGAGGCGTTTTCTTCGATATTTTTTAAATAATGAACGAAGAATGAAACACATATATTGTTTAAATGTCAACTTGTGTTTTTTATTGAGCATACATAAGATGACTCTTCGTCAACATAAATTAAATCGGAAAAGAAACTGACCAGTCACCGAAAGGTAAATTCATAAATACGACACTTTATGATATGGATTACCCGTTATTAAAAGATAACCAAAAATGAAGTATCACCACAAGTGCCTTTTTTATGAACTTTAAGTATGGTAAAATGTGATATACATAATTGTTAAACTAACGGAGACCTCTTCTATGGTCCTAAATATGCGAAGACTGTTTGCACACCTGGCTACGACTCTACCCATTAATTTGTTACAGGACTAGAATTTATTACCCAGAACGTATTGAGTGTTATGGGCGACTCACAAATACGTGCCCCTACCAATGTTAAACGCGCGTCTTCGAACTTCAATCTTCCTTTAATATGATACTTTAAATTCAAATATTCTTACTTCTTTGCACGCCCATCGTTATTGCTTTATTTTGAAACTATTAGGTTAAACAAACTAAAATTTGTTAATTGAGATTTGAAAGATGTGCATGAAAAGTACTGAACTACATCTTATGTATATCGCTTAACTTTGTGAAAATAACTTGAATAATTTGCTATAAACAAAGAAAGACAAGAATATGTATTTCTGATCCATTCACGAGAGAACTTAATAAAAAACTACGAGAAACGAATGCACAGAAGTTAGTATAATTCAACGCAAATCTTAAATTGTAAATAAAAAATGTATGTCACTATTGTGAAAAATTAATTTGGTGACTTCGCCTTGATGTTTTTTACAGTAAAAAGAGCATGTGTAAGTTTAATATAATGTCGGACATTTGTTCAAGGTTCACATTTTTGCTCACCGGAGCGCCGTAACGAACATTTCAATGTATCATTAATATCCATTGTTCAATAGCACGAGTATTTGCAAATGCTGATTTTCAACGTTAGGCTTAAATGAAAAGTTTTGTTCTTGTAACACATATTTATGGATGATGTTTTATTGGATAAGAGTATTTTTGCTCTCATGTTATTGTATGTTCATGTTTAGGCGCAATGACACATACAATCATTTTGCAAACACTTCCTTAAAAAAAGGTATGCGCATTGATTTTTTTATAGGAAATAACGTTATCACATTTTGAAATGCTCGTTAAATCTAGTAAGGAATATGTCTTAACCATTTTTATTTAGATAAAATGGTATTATGACATATATTGTATTGAATGTACTCATTCAAATAAAAGAAAGAATCTTACGCAAATGTGATTAATAATCAAATGTTTAAGATTGTATATATAATTGTAAGACTAAACGTGCCAAATGAACCCGTATCCTCCAGCAAAATCATCTCTTCTATGCACCACCATCTCCTGTAAAATAGCACCACTAGTTTACGTTATTTATACATATTCATTATGTCTTGCACTTACCATCTTTCAATGTTCCATGTTTAAAAAGGATAACAGAGCCGCAAAATTAATTCCAAACGCAATCTGTATGAATCATTTAATTATCGCAGTTTAAGATAGGAAAGGTCGACATGTACAAAACATTCGGTCGAGTTGTATCAGTGCACTACGAAGCGTATTGTAACGTGATATGCTTGACACACGATGATATGGTTGGGTGTGTCAAAGGTTATCTCCTGAGTCTTCAATGAACTTGTGATGCCTGTGAACATTATCCAGAAATATCAGGTCTCACGAAATAAACTGTAAATTAGAAATGTGTGGGAAAGAACGAGAACAAGATGTGTATCGCGATACTTACATTTTGCAGCGTTTCTCTTAGCATAATTTTATCGAAATCACGCATGAACATAAAATTTAGACAACCATATGGATTGTAATAGTTTAACTAATATTCATCTGTACCTTGTTTATCTAAATTATATATTAATACTCCTTATTTTGCATCACATTTTTTTTTTTTTAATATGCCTGATATACAGATTATTACTTTAGTGCTACATTTTGTGTATATAATTACAATTTATTGTGAATATTGAATACATATTCGCCCGTTACAAAGTATTCAGTTTTACTTACTATAAGTAACCTGTAACAATATACATAATTTTGGTATAAACAAAGCCCATTGTTCAATGAAACTCTAAAAGACATGTGCTTGCAAGGATACTAAGCATTTGTTGCATAAGAAGGCGTGGGTTATTGAATAACAAGTCGTAGTTTTTGCCTATTACATGTAATGATATGCCTTATGCTTAAATAAAAATAAACAAAAAGCTTTCTTTCGATTTTCAGATGTGATCTCCATGTATTTCCACGCAAGATGTTCAATTCACTCTCGGTATTTCTTCGTATTGGTCGTTCTCATAGCAACGCTTTCTTTACTTCTCAACTTGCAACTTAGTTTGTATGACAACATTCCACCTGGCAAAGCCGATCTGACGGACTCCTTCCGTGGATTCGAGGCAAGACCTTTAACTGATTGCGGTAATAGTTTTGCGCAATTTGAGATTCTTCCAGACTCGTATGCCCCGGGACAAAAACCGCTTCCTGGACGAACGAATGAAGAAACGGAAGGCAAACACATTTATAGAGGACTGGGCGTTGTTGAAGATGGAAGACCGTTCCGAAGGTCACTAAGTCAGCATGACAACGCTGATGTGATCAACGACAATGGTGCAATCAACGAGAACATTCGAACAAGGCTTAATAAGGTACGTTTCAATTCCACTCTAGTCAGCTGTTTTAGTATTAAATGCATACTACCGCTAACGTGAAGATGATGGTCTCTTCTTGGTTGGTTAACGGTGGTAGGTGATGAGATTTGTTGTTGCTATTGTTGTTGATACCGCTGTAGACGTTATAGCGTTATTATTGTAGCTATCTGTATTTTCAAGACTTAGGCATTCGTAGATCATATGAATGTGTTAGTTAAACTTATTTTATGAGTATCTAACGCTATAACCTATCAAGTCGTATTCAAAGTTCTTTAGGTAAGCTGGATGCATGAAACAATCAAGAACTTGCCTTAAAAATACAGGGTCAATTCAAAGATTAAAATACCACGGGTGGTTGCCGGGGTATTGGATATATAAAAATAAACCCATCTGTTTTCAATCAGACCACCGAGGTATAGTGTGTCACACGTTTCGTGGGAGGCCAACGAGTTTGTCTTTTTGCCAGTACATTGGATACATGAAACCGACAACAACTTACTCTAAACAGACAGGGCCAAATGTAAGATTAAAACACCACGGGTGGTTGCCGGGGTATTTGATATGTCAAATTAAACCCATCTGTTTTAAATAATAACACTGATGTGTCGTGTGTCACATGTTTCGTGTATAATTACAAAGTGGGGCTAACGAGTTTGTTCCTGTTTTCTATCGAAATTTATATCAGCCTAATTAGTATGTAATAAATTATAGCAGTATCTCTAAATATTAGTGTTGTCGCCAACAAGTGTACTTTCTATTGCCACGATAGTCATTAAATATNGTTGCCGCCAACAAGTGTACTTTCTATTGCCACGATAGTCATTACATATATAATATGATCCCTGCTATTTTTTCAAGAATACTGGTTATGTGCATAATAAAATACATGATTATGGTTTCGTTTAGCTGATAGTCAAAATTATCATAATTTGATATAGTGATCCTGATGCTTATTAATTCTATAAGCATAACGTTCGGGTATATGTATTCAGTTTTCTTCAGAAAGGGGTTACACGAGATAAATTATATCATAACACTATTTTAGTAGGATATTTGCTATTTATTGCACAATACTATTTATACAAATATTTTCATCGTTATCGTATGTTCATTCTAAATGCGTATTCGTGGATGATAGCCAGTTTTAAATTGACGTTGGCGAAATGTACATTTATTTTAATTATTCACATTCGATACGACACACTGTCTATAGTGATACGTTATTATTTCTAAATGTTATAACACTTGTTGTGACGCTGTTTCTCGGTTTGTGTCCTAAATCTGAGGACACGCCGGGTAAACTTGCACCATCGGCTATGCCGAATATGAATTCGCTTGTCGAGAGGCATGTGATATATGACTCAGAGATATGGTGTGCTGAAGCAGTGATTTATTTCATAGCGTCCGCAATTGCTTTAATTTTGGACTCATTTCGCGCATAATACTTCACAACATTTAAGATGGACATATATAATATATGTCGTCGTCGACGACACTAGCACTGTCAGTTAAATTTTGAAAATACTGTAATTAAATTGATAGTACCAACAAAACTGTGCTTGTCTTTGGGATGAGCATGTACAGACTGCAGACTTGTATCTGGGTCGATATGTGTCAGACGTATATTAAGTCACCTTTTACCACGACACATCTGACTGATCTTACAGATACAAAAGCAGTTGCAGATGACTGCTGTGAAGCCCATTGCTGTTATTACCAGAGACTCATCCCGTACCCCCAATGTTGTAGGAAAGCTGGCAGGCCTACGACAACTATTTGCGTACAGAGACTTGGGTAACTAGGGGTTAAGGGTTCCGTATTTATGGACAATATATTTTGTAATTGTAAGGAGGCATTTGTAAGGTTACTTTTATATTAAAGATTAATTTTGTAGTAGATTTTACTGAAACGAGTACATATTTTTCGGGAACAAAGTTTATCAAGTATAATATGTTGGTAAATTAATAATTCGCTGGAAATGGTTTATTTAAGGTGGCATTTGTTTACAAGATTCCATATTTTTAAAGCGGTTTAATAATATTTTATTCTGAAAATCGCGCGCTGTTTCATTCTTTATTATGTAGAAATAAGCAAGGTAGAAGGGAAACTCTTGTCCTGATAGTTAAATGTATTTGTAGTGACTGTAGAGATTTGGTAAATAATGAGTGTAACGCTATAGAGAATAATCAGCACTTTTTTTCTCGTAGGTCTGTCATGGCTGGATGGGAGGACACTGATGCAGGGAAACTGGTCGGTGTTGTTGTGTGAAGACGGAAACAGCAACTGTCACAACGCGTGCATTGAAGCATCGCAAAAGGTACATGTATGACTATGTTTGTTAATACGTATTGGAATACTAAACGTTAAATGTTAATTTGAACAACAGTGTTTTTAAGTCACATTGTGTATATTACACATAATTCTTAATCGGTGTTATGATCTGACACAAGATCACATTTTCTACCATATTGTATTGAAGAAATCGTTGAATTTTGTAAGTATACCAGGCTTTGGTCTTCCCGAATTTCATTGCGTTTAATGAAACATAGTATGCTATGCAAACCATTATAAGATCTATTTTATTAAAAACATTTAAAAGACACGACACTTGATTCACAAAAAAAAATGCTGAACTATTCCTAAAGTTGTTTACTGACGTGACATCATTTGACATAAACCACGTCAGTGCGCGAAAATAATACTCAAAATGCCGTGGAAACATGTTTTACAATACAAAATAGTTAAAATGGTTGTATATATTACATTCAAAAATAATTATAGCATGTTATAAACATATATTCGCTTTTCAGTATGTTCTCCTCTGTTTCAAATACAATATAAAATTCACAAATATAGTTTTGTGTAAAGGGATTTCTTTGAAAGTCATTTTGGAGTCTCCCGAAGTAGACATCAATACAATAATAATGTTATTAGATTCACTTGAAAATGATAAAGTAAAGTTTATATAAAAAAGAAATACAATAAGCATATTGTATGTGTATATCTATGTACCGTAGCCACTTATATTAACACTATTTTATTAAAGAAGACAAGTCTCTGAATAATTTCTAAATGCTTTTTATTCTTTTACTTTAGTAGAGTACAATACAAAGTGATTCAAAACTATCAGTCTATNTTATTATGTAGAAATAAGCAAGGTAGAAGGGAAACTCTTGTTCTGATAGTTAAATGTATTTGTAGTGACTGTAGAGATTTGGTAAATACTAAGTGTAACGCTATAGAGAATAATCAGCACTTTTTTTCTCGTAGGTCTTTCATGGCTGGATGGGAAGACACTGATGCAGGGAAACTGGTCGGTCTTGGTGTGTGAAGACAGTAACAGCAACTGTCATAACTCATGCATTGAAGCATCGCAAAAGGTACGTGTATGACTAAGTTTGTTAATACGTATTGGAATACTAAACGTTAAATGTTAATTTGAACAACAGTGTTCTTAAGTCACATTTTGTATATTAAACATAATTCTCAATCGGTGTTATGATCTGACACAAGATCAAATTTTCTACCATATTGTATTGAAGAAATCGTTGAATTTTGTAAGTATACCAGGCCTTGGTCTTCCCGAATTTCATTGCGTTTAATGAAACATAGTATGCTTTGCAAACCATTGTAAGATCTATTTTATTAAAAACATTTAAAAGACAAAACACTTGTTTCACAAAAAAATGCTGAACTGTTCCTAAAGTTGTTTACTGACGTGACATCATTTGACATTAACCACGTCAGTGCGCGAAAATAATAATCAAAATGTCGTGGAAACATGTTTAACAATACAAAATAGTTAAAATGGTTGTATATATTACATTCAAAAATAATTATAGCATGTTATAAACATATATTCGCTTTTTAGTATGTTCTCCTCTGTTTCAAATACAATATAAAATCCACAAATATAGTTTTGTGTAAAGGGATTTCTTTGAAAGTCATTTTGGAGTGTCTCGAAGTAGACATCAATACAAACATGATAAAGTAAAGTTTATATCAAAAAGAAATACAATAAGCATTTTGTATGTGTATATATATCATATTTTCGTACTTTAAAAAGGTGCTTCAGATAAGCAGTCCAGTTTCCGACGTGGGAAGAAGAACGAAACTTCTATGTAATCATGCAAATACAAACTCCGTTTTACAAGGTAATTTCGGACCACATCATTTATTTTTGTACTTGCAATTGAATTCCAGATATTAACAATGGTGTATTGAGAACAACAGTTCAGAATAAGACATTTTTTCATAAATTCCACGACTATCTGGACACCTTTAGTAGCATATTTTGATCGTCTACACTAAAGTTATCATTTACCATGCCATTGTACACGCATTTACCTGCACTGAACATGTTTGGTGTCATATTAAAATGGAAAATTATTATATAAATACGTGTGTCGTTTCGTTTCAGGTTCTTTAGATGAGAAACCGATATGCTCACATATTGATGGCAACTTTTCAGGTTTGCCAAAACACAACGAAAAACGTGTTTACATCCAGTATGTTTAATTGTATATGGCTTTTTTTTCAATGTCAAGAACTTAACGCATAAATTAATAAAATTAAAAAAGTATGTAAGATTTAATTGCAACGTCACGTGGACTTGATGTTTCCATATCAAAAGATGTATTTTAGAAAGTGTTCTACCATCTTACTAATGTATTGCTTACCGGCTTCAACCCCTAATATTNTTGAAAACGTCGTTTCATTCCTACTTTCTAAGGACATTGAGGTCGAGGATATGACAAATGCTTTGGAATATATAGAACTGCCTGAGCAGGTATTTGTTACGTTATTTTTTATCGTACCACACACACGAACACACGCCATTAAATATAAAGCAAATCCGTTATTGAAAATGCATTTTCATTGATTAATAATAGATAAGTCGAAACTAAATTTTATCATATGGTGGTTTCAGTTCTAAAGATTGTATCGGATTTATTTTCGTGCGTACCATTTGTAAACAGATTTAATTTGTAATTGCATTATTTTGTCTACCCAGTCACAATATATGGTTATGTATTTGTCATAATTAGCTTCCATATGAAGATCTCATATACTTGCTGGACTGGCGCCGCGAAAAGATGTTCCTGAACGAATGGATATCGGTAATATCAACTTGCATGTAACTAGCATACTAGTTGTGTTTGTTTCTGATGATTTGGTTTGCGGTATTCGAAATATGTATGCATGTATATTATGTAAATTATAAAATAAGGTCATTTATTTTGCATAATTTGATAATTTTTTTG
This sequence comes from Dreissena rostriformis, assembly GCA_007657795.1. Taxonomy (NCBI): domain Eukaryota; kingdom Metazoa; phylum Mollusca; class Bivalvia; order Myida; family Dreissenidae; genus Dreissena; species Dreissena rostriformis. The sequence goes on along the minus strand of VMBQ01010914.1, from coordinate 7,682 downwards.
CAAATTCGCTGAGAGGGAGTCAAGGAACATGTGTAATGTTTAAAGTATTGGCATTTGTATGCCCCACTGAGTGGGAGGCATTAAGAATTGCGTTTATCGGTACGTACGTTCCGAAACTTGTGTTTTAACTCCAATTTAACTATTGGGTGCATTTCTCTCAAGCTTTCACAGTTGAATGACCTCAATGTGTAGATGAAAGGCATTTGGGCTGCAACGAGTTTTGGTAGAATTATACCCCTTTGTTTGTTTTTCATTATAGAATATACAATTCCCCAGACGCGTGTGTCTTCAATTTCTCGTTAACTGCCAAGTGGATCTCGATAAACTTTCACAGTTGAAATACCTTTATGTGGAAATGATCTTATAAACAGGGAAATTAGCTGCAACGAGTATTGGCGCAATAAGGACCATATGTCTGGATGTTTTGTGTTTTTGTTTTTAAATAAAAATATATAGTCCTAATGTTTTAGGCTATTCTAGCACTACTTGTTTTTATCTAGATCAAACTTTAGCAGTTGACTCTGTACTTTATGGGAAGATGATTGTCAAGAAATGAATTTGGGCTGCGACGAATTGTTTAAGTATTATATACCGGGTTCAGTTTTTCCACTACATAATATATATTCCTATTTGTTTTAATTCCTTAACCTACTTGCTGAAGTTTGCTAAAACAATTTCAGTTTAATGACCTCATTGATCGAAATGAATGCGACCAGTTTTGGCTGATTTATAGCTTTTTTTTTTTGTCCATCGTATAATCTATAGTGGATTAGTTGGTGCCACAACATGTGTTGTGAGAGAATCAGTGTCTGTGACACATTTCCGAATTACATTTAAAAAGAGTATGAGTAGTTTTGTATAGTGATGTTAATTATAAAATAAGGTCATTTAATTTGCATAATTTGATCTTTTTTTTGCAAATTCGCTGAGAGGGAGTCAAGGCACTTGTGAAATGTTTAAAGTATTGGCATTAGTATGCCCCCACTGAGTGGGAGGCATTCAGAATTGCGTGTATCGGTACGTACGTTCCGGAACTTGTGTTTGAACTCCAATTTAGCTAATGGGCGCATCTCGCTCTAGCATTTACAGTTGAATGATCTCAATGTGTAGATGATATTCAAGAAAGGCATTTGGGCTGCAACGAGTTTTGCTAGAATAATGCCCCTTTGTTTGTTTTTCATTTTAGAATATACAATTCCTCAGACGCCAACTGCCAAGTGGATCTCGTTAAACATTCAAAGTTGAAATACCTTTATGTGGAAATGATCTTATAAACAGGGAAATGAGCTGCAACGAGTATTGGCGCAAAAAGGACCATATGTCTCGATGTTTTTTGTGCTGTTTTTTTTCACATTAAATATATAGTCCTAAAGTTTTCGGCTCTTCTAGCACTACTTGTTTTTATCTTAATCAAATTTTCGCAGTTGAATCTGTACTTTATGGGAAGATGATTGCCAAGAAATGAATTTTGGCTGCGACGAATGTTTTAAGTATTATAGACCGTGTTCCGTTTTTCCACTATAAAATATATTTCCTATTTGTTTTAATTTCTTAACCTACTTGCTGAAGTTTGCTAAAACAATTTCAGTTTAATGACCTCATTGATCGAAATGAATGCGACCAGTTTTGGCTGATGTATGGCCTTTTTGTCTTTTTGTCCATCGTAGAATCTATAGTGGATAAGTTTGTGCCCAATCATGTGTTGTGAGAGCATCAGTGTCTGTGACACATTTCTGAATTACATTTTAAAGAGTATGAGTAGTTTTTAATGTGATTTCAGCTTTCGATCACAACCCGAGAAGGGGAGATTCCGCGAAACCGTCACGTTGTCAAGGCGTATCTGGAGTCATACTTCTCATCTGCAGAAGGGACCGAGCAGGAACCCCAGTATTCTGCAGAGTAAGACATAGGGAAATTACTATACATATTTGACGTATTATGTCCAAAACGGAAACAGATATGTGTACAATATATTTTGGACTCATATTTGCAGCGTGAACAACTGACCCGGTAGAGACACTATTACTCTGTTTTCTCTCTGAAATGGAATCCATCGTACAAACAGCACACATTCTTTTTTCTTTAAACGAAAACACATCAGTCAAAAGAATAAATAATATGCACATACACTTGTTAATCATATTACCATTATACTCTTCATCTCTATAATGTCATTCATTCCTGGTTCTAAACAAAAATGTTAAATACAAACAATAGAAACACGTGCGTTAAAGAACGCATGTGCTCCCTTGTGTAGAGTACCAGCGAATAAAAAAGTGTATACAACTGAATGACGTCGTCATTTCTGTCATCACTTATCGAATTAATGTTTTTGTTTTAATTATTCGTTTTCAACTGTTGGTGTTAAATATTGGTGTAAACTGTTAATGATGCCTAATAATAGATTTCCAAAAAAAATATTATAATATGTTAACATCAATAGATGTTAAATCCTTAATATTAAGATATGGTTTCGGGTTCGTTGGATCTCTCAAAATGTTGGCAATGTAGATTTATTTGTATACACTTTTCGTCAGCGTGTATTTGATTGCGTCACCCAAAATTGGCACAATGACATTAGTAATGCATCTAGGGGTAACCATTATAGGAACTATAAATCTCTACTTAACACCGAAAGGTATTTGCAGTTGGAAATTCCGCTAAAATATAAAACAGCTTTTACCAAGTTTAGGTGCTCCAACCACAAATTAAATATTGACGTCGGTAGACAGTTGCATATTGCATATAATTTGAGAATATGTAATTTTTGTTTTAACGAAAATAATATGTCGATTATTGATTGTGAATATCATGCATTTTATCAATGTAGTAAATATGACGTTGCTCGTAGAGAATTTCTATATAACTGGTATACTGGTGGAAATACTGTACATAACTTTTATAATCTGATGAGCACAACAGATAATGATACACTATTGATATAATGTAAGTATGTATATCATCTTATGAATACAATTCAACACGTTGGTATATTTTATATGTAAAATGATGTGTACGCAACTACAAACATGTGTTTTGTGTAATATACCGTTTATTTTGGGCCACAGGCCTTTATTTACTTAATAAACTGAGTTGAGTTGTGTTGAACCGTAAACATTTTAAAATGTGTGCGTTTACTGGTTTCTATCGACATAAAATAAATTAAATTATCACATACCAACACTATATTAATTACATACAAAGAGAGCATAATCTCAAATCGGTTTCTTTGTTATTGCAAAAGGTGATAACCGTTTTTAAAACATTACTTATATATTCATTTTTTTTCCAGAATTCCAAGCATTATTGACGATTCCGGCTCTCCTGGCCCAGGTACATATACTATTCTGACTAACAGTCTTCTGGATAATGTACAATTGATTAAATCTCCGTATCAGTTCACATACATGCATAAATAGGATAATCATAGCTGACGGTTCAAGCCTAATTTCTTATAAATATAAACATACGGAAACCCTATTCGGTGTTTTATTTCTTATGAGTGTATAATTAATGTTATAAAAGCGAGCTTGTCAGCTAGATAAAACATATTAAGAAACCGCTTGCAATATCATTTTGGCGTATGTTTATATTTAACTTTAAACTATTTGTATTTCTTTTCTTCAGGGAAAAGAATTATGAACTGTAGTCAAGGTAAGTGGGTGGTTCCACATTGAATTATCCGGTCCTGTAGCTGAAACATTGGAAAATGTATGAAAAGTTATCGTATGAATGACATACATTCTCAAGAATATTATAATTATTATAATAAAAAGTATATTTTTGAACAGAATTGCAATTATAACTCAATAATAAAATGAAATTATACACAGTTTATCTGCATCTCATAAAGAGAATTGCATAAATGAATGTGAAAACGATATTTCCTTAAAATTAATTTTGGATAGTCGCTTTTTCTGTTTATTCATTTTATATATATTTAGATGTTATCAGTTGCGGTGCAATTGATTCAATTCTCGTCTACCCCGACCACCCGGTACGCAAACTATCAAACAAAACATTCGAGGTAAACGTGCAATACGAAACCGTGATTATTCGACTAAAGGTCAACGCCATAGGGTGTCACTGTCAGGCTCGACTGGACAGCATGTATAACGTACCGGGGTAAGTACGAATATATTATTCAACAGTGATTCACTTTATGATAACAATCATAAACAATGCTAAAGCTAAAAGAGATAAAATGCTTAAAAGAGTATATAACCACATTATATCTTGTTAACTTTCTACGTGCGCAACAAGAGATGGTGCTAGCTTAAATTACAATGGGAAATTTCGATCCGAATGTGCCAAAATTATGTTATATATAGCATTACTTATATTTTCACACCTTTTTTATTTATTTAAATCCAAACGCCATTTCTAGAATTCTTCTATTTTATGTCACAGAGATCGAAATATCACGCTCGGGTTGGGAGAGACTATACTACGTGTCTATTTGATGAACACGGACGAAACACTGGCCAGTACAGCCATAATAACATTTTATCGCCAAGGAAGACCTAACAACGGAGTGGCGAACGAAACCGCCGTATGTGGATTCAAACAGGTCAGTTTTAATTGAAAATTATGTATGTTGATAAACATGTGTACTTTTATAATATAGGAAGTATTGTAACCACACAAGAATACGTTTTAAACACTAATGTTGTATTGTGATTTATTATATGTCTTCATTCCAAAAGTACATTCTATGCATAACGTGATTAAAACCAAGATTAGTAAGCAACATCAAATGTAAGTAGGTACTCCAANGGCGTACAGTGGATCTCAAAGCAGCACATTGATCTTATAGTGGAAGCATTGCAGAGGTAGGGTGTCAATGGGTAAAGTCGTGTACATGCAAACAATAAGGTCATCTGAACAACGATGTACGATGTGTATGCATTGTATATCAAATTTGATTTCCTATGTTAAATTAAAGATATTCCAACAGTATAATATGTACATATTATTGTTTGTGACTTCAATTTTAAAATTGTGTTATGATCGTTTCCAATTAAATGTATGCCACATTTTAGTACAATGCTGTCGATATCAGTTCTGTAATGCATGCGTATTATTTCGATTTGATGCCGCATTTTTATGAGTGCCTTTTTTTTCTGTCATTTGTTTTAATATTATATTTATTTATGTACATATGATTGTAATTACCTTAAATATTTATAAAATTCATTTAAATCACTTTCGTTTACTATACAAATATTTACTTCCAGAAAAGGCTTATCCGGCATAACAACTGTTATAAAGGGCCTAGGGGCTGGTTTTCATCTTCCGGTTGAATCCATGCGATACGTGCCTCCTCAAAGTCATCCGGAATGGTTTCGCAAGGAAGCGGAAGTACTTGCATACGCCAAACAGCAAGGGTTCCACTTGACCGCCACATTTTTTATGACAGCGTCACGGCACCGGGATTTCCTAGAGGGACAGTGCGCATGTCATTTTCACCGGGTATGGTTTTAACTCGACGAAGTCACATATTGGAAGTCTTGTATTTGTTTCTTTATAAACACTGAGTCTGTTTCGAAAATCTTAAACCAGGTCAACCTTAACCTATCGGAAAAAAACAAGTGTTATATGCGTTTGCTTGGTTGGTGAATTGTAAAAAAGAACGAACGTGTCTCCAAGAAACTGCTTATTTATATATGCACCTGTCCCGGTTAGACATTTGTCCGTAAACAAACTAAGCAAGAGCATACTGACCTCCAATACCAACATTATATACCAATGTTAAGTTGAAATGAACATCTTAATCGTGCTAAGTTTTGTCGAAATGCGTACGCCTTGTGCAACGTTATTTTTCAAGTAGGTTTTATCATGTTTTTGCATGCAGCGAAGACTTAAGAGAGAGATTACCGGTTACATTTTCCTACATCCAGTCTAATTAGAAGTGTAATTATACACGCTGAATACCACCATATCTTTGACTAATTTACACGAGAACTTAGTGAGCTTTGAACAGGATCACCCGAAGGCTCAGCAAGCAGATAGGAAACAATATAACGATCGCGGGCGGGCATATACAATTTTTTACACCACTGCATTAAACTTTTAATTTCAGGTTCGCAAGATAGTGGCTGCAGGCGCTACTTCCGGTCGCTACATCGTCGAAGGAGAAGTAAACGCAGCCTATTCGCAGATACTACTCAACCAGATCTGCTGATGTCTTCTTAAAACGTGTTATTTATTGTGTGTTATCGTTGATTTGTTATGCATAATTGTTATTTATTAAAATATCAAAATCACAAATTACATGTATTAATAATTATCCCGACAAATAATCTAAAACGTGATGTTTTCGAAACTCGAAGTTGTACGAATTGTCAATTTTGTTTGTTTCAAATATTAAATACAGCCAACAAGCCTGTAACTTGTATAAGTAGTTACGATCTATTCCGTAATAAGCTTTCAAGTCTACTCAACAGGGTTCTTCATAGCCGTTTCTAATCAATCTAATAACGACAAACAATCCCACATTCTTAGTGATAGATCTGATGTTGATAATTGCCTCATTAGCCATTGAATGAAAACGTTTATGATCCGATATACGCAACATTGGCAGTATCTTGTGTGCTGGCCTGTACAAGCAGAGTGGAATTCGTGAGTTTTGAGAGTTTCTCGTCTGGTAGCATACTTAAAACTTAGCCCTCGCATCTGAAATAGTTCAATATGTTCCAAACGTTTTTTTCATTAGCGTGTTTATAAATCTTGTTCANGTTCAATATGTCCCCAACGTTTTTTTCATTAGCGTGTTTATAAACCTTGTTCACATAGGCGAGTTTCTCCATTACAACGTTCTCAAGTTTCTTCAAAAGCATGCAATACAAGCAGCTGGCATTGATAAAACATGTACATTGCCGGTGCCTGTAAACACGATTTCTATCTAATTGTGGCACAAACAAAGAGTTATATATTTAATCCCATTCTTATGCGTGCATTATTGAAATAACACCTCTTCTAATAAATTTAGGTGTTTCACCATAGTTGAAAAAGACTAAACACGCGCAATAGATTGACGTCATTTTGTCTATATACATGACCTATTTTGATGTTAATGTGCTATGTTCAGTATATTTCTTTTGTTTACTTTCGACATGAAGAAAGGAAAAAGCTAAAATGATGGGATAAATAAAATACTCTAGGTAAGTTTTGAATAAAGATAATTATATTTGCTCGGCACGAACACCTGAGCCACGAGCCTTGCCAAGAAAAAGGTACGCTGATATCGTTAATGCCGACACAATTTGTTTACGTTAAATGGGTGTTTTTACAGAGCGGATTTGATTTAAAAATATTATATAACGTAAAATCTAGCCAAATTATTTAAAAAAAAAGCCATTTCACAATGAGTTTGAAAGTTAAACTTGGCATCCTGCAGGGCAGTAAAAAAATGACGTACAAATGACGTCACATTATCTAGCATCATTCTTTTTCAAATACAAATAACTTGAACATGCATGCATTGCTTGGACGTAACGGTCATTATGTTAAATAGTGCAAAGGTTACATTTATTTTTATTCAATCACGAATGTTCAAGGCATGTAATTATGTGTTAAAACACGGCTATGGTGTGTCAGGTGCCAGAATTGGCACATAATCGGAGGCCTATACTGCCTTATAGGTGCAAATGCGGGCCCAAGCCACACCATAGCCGGGTAAT